>BGPR01002839.1:27819-52810 GCA_013235015.1 Araneus ventricosus | reverse complement strand
ACAAGTTCAGCGGCGGGTTCACGCCCGCGGTACCTGGCGCATGATCATCACACGGTTCAACACTGCCAGGAAAAGCAGATGTAACGCCGACATCCCGCAAGCTGACGCGGATGCTCAGACTACCGACTTCGTCAGCACCACAATGCTGGTTTACCATAGAACGTTGCCGTAATGTTTTAGAGTCTGCCCACCTGAAGACCTCGACAGTAAAAATAGCCAAAAATAACAATAAATATTTATGTTCGGGGTCTGATGGTTAGGGATTTTAAATTCAGAAATAGCCGGTCCAGTACACCATTCACGGCGTACCTGAAACTTATCGGCACTTTTAAATGTAAATACTGCACTGAGCTAAAAATTCAAAAAATATGAGCAAAGTCAGGTATGAAGGCCTAAAATACGAAAAGAAAAATTGCTCTTTTGTCGCTCGTCTTTACCTCCTGGCGCAAAATAGGTCTAGGTACACCACCTTTCCCCTGGTGCGAATAAAAGCAGTTTCTTATTTTTGTGTCTAAAACGAAGTCATCAGTGCCATGCTTTTGTGTTTCTTATCGATAAATACAGATGGAAAGTATAATCGTTTTGGCTGACTTATTTTTGATTTTTTATATCTGGTCGAAACAATATAAACTTCACGTTTTGTTATTTGAAAGCCGTCATGTTGGTCATTACCTACGAGCCATCACCGAATATATGATTCACATTCCTTTGAGCGTGGCGTATTCCGGAAATTACTGCGAAATTTCGAGACGATGATTATGAAGATATAAATATGAAATCGATCGTTCAACACGAGCCGCGAAATATTGGGAATAACTGATTCACGGTCAGATATTTGCAATCAAGACATTCGCCTGGTCATCGAAGATGCAAAAAAAACGAAGTTTCGAAGCACATAATAAGACTTTTCCATCAACGCAGAATATAACCGAAAACTATACTTACAGAAAGTTCTTAAATTTTACGGCGCAACAGCGGGTAAAGTCTCTATCAAATTTATATTAATATGTTTTCGAGTTAAAATGCACGTAATTTTAATGGGAATAACAAATAAATCTGCAGATCTTCGCAAATCAGCCATGGTCGTCGATGCATGTCGCGTAACGTTACCAGTGTTGAAAACGATGAATTTTAATATGTAAACAAACGCCGCCGATTTTTTGCGCGACAACATGGTTTAACAACATAGCTTTAGTAGGGGAATGCTTTCTTGCAGACGGCTGTACAAAATGCCGGACATCAAAGACGGTATAACACGTGTCGAAAGGTACGGTCAATAAAGCCGATTTTATTTTGCTCTGCAACAAGTTTGACCATGGTGGCTCATAGCAAAAGAAAATACTTTTTTCGACAGAAAGTTTTATTAATGAGCATCTTTCACACTGTAAGACAAAAATAGTGTCTCAGAAAATTTACGAAAACCACCATGGAGAAAGAATGAAATGATCTTTCCCTTGTAACCAGAAGTGGGCGAAATAAATTTCACCTTATGAATGAAACGAAACCTTCAAACGAGATGAATTGAGTAAGTTAAATATTTTCTTTGTACTAACAGTGTTTGCTCGTTACGTCGCGGCCTTCATAGCCTAAGTTTTCATTTTGCTTGTTTTGGGGATTTCGCAAGAATAATGTAAAAGATGTCAACAGGCCGACACAAATTTTCACCAAGAATAAAAGTTTGATTAACGGTCATGTTGTTGAATTTATGAGTTAACCGCCAAATTAAAAAATAACTCATTACTGCACGATGAATTACTATGGTTTGGTTAAAGCCTGCTTCACTGTCAATACCGCACATCAGCAGCATATTTTCGTTTCTCGTCAGTTGATGACATAAAAAATTTTGCCTTTGTCCTTAATAATATGCAGTCAATACTGTTATTTACAAGAAACATTGCACATTTTTTACAGCAATAAAGTATATATCAAAATGCCAGTCGGTTCGTAGAATTGTTTCAACAGTGCGAATGGTGCGGGGTTTGCTAAAACATCGTTTTTAATGGTTACTGGGTAAGAAGAATGCCGAGAACTCGTGCTCGGTCTTTTTTAAAGAGTCCAGCCGAACATCCGCCGAGACAGTCGATGGTCGGAAACACTATTAAAAATTTGTACTATTATCGTTCTTCCAAAAGAAACAAAATTAAAGGGAATACTCGAAAAGTTTCAGAAGAGCTTTCTCGAAAAGAAGGTAGAAACCGCAGAGATGTTATTCCGATGATGCAGAAGAATTCTTATAACATTCACTTAAAAAAGCATGTTCGTAGACGACAGTTGAAGGTGCCGCAAATTGGAACTTCGAAATGCACAGTTAATTCAACAGTGGTGCTCGGCATCCGCGACGACATGCGTTTATTCCGGTTACATCGTTTTCATATGAATTGATTTATGGAATGTTATAATACATTTTGGTCGTTTGCGCAAGCTGTTTGGCACATCATGTTTTTTCTCAGCGCATAGTTCAGTCAAACTTTGGTAACCAAAAGTTCTTGTTGCAACGCAAAGTGATATAGAAATGACATCAAAGCAGCCGTTTTCCGCCGGCGTACCGTAACTGGGGTGTCGTGCGATTAAATAGTCTGTGTTCATCAATAACATAACATAAAATTTTTTATGAATTGCGATATAAACGAAAGTTTCAACCGCTTCCTGCAAACAACGTTGTCACGAATGTTTGTCGCTTGCGCAAAATTAACATCTGCTATTGGCGTTACCAGGTCAAACAGGGAAGACTGTTTTGTCGACAGGCCAGAAAAAAGTGCGCATCTGCCCGTCATGGTCAACGAATGTTTCAAAAGATACGGCGATCGTCTTTAGTATCAGCGGGCATATTCGAGCGTGTTGAAACAATGCGTACCCGAAATAACAAAGCATTTATCTGCGGTTCGTGCCGCTCTGGTGCTCACTGGCCAACATTTATTGTTAGGATTTAACGCACTGTCGTCTACATGCCAAAGTGAAATCGAGCAGGCGGTTCTGCTTAATGGCCCAGAATTACTGCTCATATTCCCAAGTTGAAGTCAGTTGAAAGCCATGAACAGACGTAGCAGCCGCCGGTTTCGCAAGGGAAAACGCGGCCAAACAAGAATACAGCACAATATCGCTAAGGAATAATTTATAGTCGTTAAATGTGACTTATCACCTCGTTAGCAGAGCTTCAAAGCGAGAAACGCCTTATTTTCGAAGTTACATGAGTAATGTTTCAGCACAACTAACAAAAAAAATATTTGTGAACAAAAAAAATAAATAAAGTGACTAACATTTGCGAAAGATCAATAGCGCAAATTTGTGAATAGTATTCAATTTTCGAATCTCAACCCACTCCGAGAATATTTGCCTGACGGCAGATATAACTTCGGCACCTGGTAAGCGCAGCCGTCACCTATTCGGTCACCCAACCAAATTGATCATCCATCTCTGAAGCCCGAAACCGAGATCCTTGTCACTGCTCATGTGTAAGTTTCAACAGCTTAACAGGTTCGAAATGGCTTATCAGACAAGAAACAATACCTTAGATGAAATGTATTTCCACACTTCTGCCGACGGCATAGAGTAACAGCCAAAAAAGTCATATATAACGAAGAAAATGATGAGCGACATCAACCATTATCACTATCATTAATACACTTCGCACTCGCGCACAGCACAGCCAGTCTTCTCTTCAGCTTGGATGGGTTGTGCTACGGCCCTTTATCGGGCAAGAAATGAGGTTTAGGAACAGCCAATGAAAATAAAGTCATTATCAGTCACATTACGACAAAATTAAAGAACAAACATGTGTTAGCCCAGCGTGAAAGGAAGACAATAAAAGCAGCATAAAAATACACGAAAGTCAAGAAAGATCAAAAGTTTGCTCCCGACAGCGAAAGATTTTGCCACGACGCCTTCCATCAATGAAATTTTTTTCCTTCGTGACGGCGAGCTGTCGAAGTTCGGAATTTAATTAGTTGCAGGATGTTTTTGACCGCCGTACCAGTTTTTTGTAGTGTAGCAGAGGTAGCGACGTTGAAGACGGATGGTGGTGGCTGATTTCTTCGCAGGAAGCGAATATCGGCGAAAGCCTGAAAGATGAAGCGTGAATGCGGTTGAAATGGCACCATTTGCCGCCGCAGTTTTTTACAAACACCTCATGGAACCGTTTTCACCAATCCGTTTTATCCATGCACCACTTAGATTGTTTATCAAAGCTTGGCAACAAATGCATTATTTTGTTCATTTCAGGACAGAAGCTTTCTCTTTATACATTCTACGCTTCAATCTTCGAACTCATGATAATTTTGCTCCTGCAGAGAAAAGAGAAATCAAATCACCACAAAATGTCCGATAACACTTTCTTGTCCTTTTCTAATCTGCTACACTACAAAATATTTAGCGGTCAAAAAACATCCTCACAACTAATTTGTCGAGAACCAGACTTCGACTTTTAATCGCTTCATACGTCACGAGAAAAATTTCTGTGGAGGAGCGTCATTGAGCAAGAATCTTTTTCACTGACTCAAACTGGGAACAAAACTTTTCTTTTGATCTTTTGCTCTTTTATTTCGATGTATTTTGTACTGCTTTTTATTGTCTGTTTTCCTTTGTTGTTCTTATGTTTGTTCTTGTTTTGTGTATGTATTTGTCATAACTGTCTGTTGTCCTTGTTATATGCATTTTTCTTACGAAAAATAAAATTGCCTTCCCATCCAAACCGGAAAGGAGACAAGCAGTACTCTGTCACGGAGACAAGAAGTGTAATGTAATGTAACGTGATATGAAAGTTTGAAATGTCGCTCATATATTTTCTTGTTATACTATAACTTTTAACATTACTCTATTCACTTGCATCAACCCAGAGTGTAGTTTGGAAATCGATTTCAATCTAAAGGCCAATTTGTTTCTTGTCTGTCGTAATTGTAGTGTTTAAAATGTGGAAACCACATGGGCCAAGTGATAGGATCTCGGTTTCGAGATAGGATGGATGATCGAGGATTTGAGACTAGATTTGACCAAGATAGATGTGCAATTGCGCCTGGTGCGAGTTATATCTGCCGTCAGAGGCTAAATGTCCTCAGGTCGGTTGGGAAGTTCGAAGAGTGGAATACCTATTCTGTGCGTTTTCATTGATTTTTCGACAAATGTTCAAAGTCACTTTATTTATTTTTTTGTTCTAAATATTTTTTTGTTAAGTTTGTGCTAATATTACTCTGTATAGCTTCAAAATAAGACGTTTCTCTAACTAAGTTAAATCTACTAACGAGGTGTCAGTCTAAACGAATTTGCTTATTCTCATTATTCATATGATAAATTGTATATATTCGTCCCCGGTTTGGCTGCCTTATCCTGGCACCTACCCACTGCAGAAACGCTCCAGCGGCTGTAATTTCGTCTGTTCATGAAACTGGCTAACTAGAGTCTGAGCGAATACTGGGTAATTCGTAAGATGATGAGCGATTATATACTCGATTCCACTAAGATCCAACATGTACGGTGACTTGGTGCACGTTAAATCCATCATGCTTCAAACTCCTCCTGATGTGTGGCGTGGAACTTAGAGTAGGAGCGCGGGCACAGACCCGCCGATCGTCCTTGTTGTAGAGGTCAATTTCAGACACATTGATTTCAACCTCATGAAAATATCGTATGCCCGCTGTCACTACAAAGATGATCGCCGTATCGTTTTTGAGTATTCGTTGACATATGTGGGCCAAGATGCGCTTGCACGCCCCACAAGTTATATCCGTACGGTAAAAACCCGTCTTCTGTTGGAATATGTTGTATATTTCTTAATACTTAGATGTTGAATTTTACTTTTAAATGTTTCATGCGGTTCATTGAAAGATGGCGTTGACATAGGAAATAGTTTAAGAACTTGTTCTCATCCTTTCGAAATTCATCTAAAAGTTTATGGTAAATATTCCTGCTTGTTCCTCTTTATAATTAATTCGATGAACCCTGTAAGTTCATTTAATCCTTTGACACTTGAGACTACGGTACACCAACCGGAAAGCAACATGCTTTGGTCTCATTTTCTATATCACTGCACGGTTTTAGCAAAGAACTTGTTCTAAGACGACTGAACTATACGCTGAAGAAGAAAAAAATATGAAATGTGCAAGCAAAGCACATAACGACAAAATATTGCATAACAGTTCCATAATAGTCCTTGAATAGCTTCAAAACGGTATATTATTCTAACCAAACTATGATCGTACTTATGTCATCCGCAGATCACCGAAACTTATAACAGATTCTTTCTGGTACATTTCAGAAGTTCCAAATCAACTTTGCATCGCCTCCAAACAAATCGATCCTACGGGCAAAAATGCTTTAAATTGAATATTATAAAGAATTCTTCTATCCATCGGAATAAAATATTACATCTCTTGGTTTCCTACTTATAATACTTTTCAAGGGAAAATAACTTCTAAAACTTTTCAAGTATTTCCGATTATTTGAAATTTTTTGTTTCTTTTAGAATAAGAAACGATAAAAAGAATATATTTTAAATTTTTAATAGTGTTTCCAATTATCCGGCCTAATATGGCGGATGAACAAGCTGGATAACAAAAAAGCCGGATAGGCTGGAGTTCTATAAACATTCGCTTCTTACCCCAGCCGAACCATTAAAAACATTCTTTTTATACCAAACCCACTTTTATTCATATTTTCTTAGCTCTTCTACAGACCAGTACTTTATAAATGTTTGTCATATACTGTACTGTAAAAATGTATGTTTTAAAAATTTACTATAGAGAAAAGGAGGTCTTAGTATAAAAATATTGTACATATTATTAAGGATAAGATAAATTTTATAATGTCTAACTTAATTTCAGGAAACAGAAATATGCATACTATTGTACAGTATTAAACAGTAAACAAAACAATAACTCAAAACTATGATTTAGTTCTTACAAAAATTATTCCTCATTTTAGTATGGAGAGTTATTTTTTTAATTTGCCCGGATAACTCATAGTCTAATGTATATTGATTAATAAACTTTTTAATATGCTAATTTGAAATTTGTATCAACATATTTGACATCTTTTACATTATTCCTTGCAAAATCCTTTCCCAAAATTAAACTAAAATGAAACTTAAATATAAAGAGCCGCGAGCAATAACGAAACTAAATTTTCTTAAAATGCAAAAGAAAATATTTAACTTACTTCAATTCATCTCACGTTTGAAGGTTTTCGTTTCGAATTCCATAAAATTGAAATTTATTTCCTTACTTCTGAGTTACAAGGGGAAAGAATCGAATATTTTTCATTCTTTCTCCATGGGTAAGAAATTCTGGTTTTCATTAAATTTTTTTCTAAGAGTTTTCGTTTTTATTCTTACAACGTTGACAAGAAGATCTCATTATTTTTCATATCTTGAAAATAAGAAAACTTTCTATCAAAAAAAGTATTTTTCTTTTATATAGGTATATGATAAACTGACACAGAATAAAATAAATCAACTTTGTGAAACTCACATGCTATATGCCTTCGAAATTACCTTTCAACCGCATGTTGTGCCGTCACTTGCAGTCTCCGACGTTTTTGTATGCATTTACATCCATAAAAGAAAAGCATTCCCCTACTTTAAAGCTATATTTTAAAATTCGCTTCGAAATGTATGCACTTTTAAAAAATGTAGCATTTGTTTACTACATAATAAAATTCATCGATTTTCTAGCACACGCAAGTGTAGCATTTACCGCTTTTGCGGTATGCATGTTGATACAAGATTTAATTTGCAAGATCTGCAAGATTTAATTTGGTATCCTACATTAAAATTACGACATTTTTTAGCTCCAAAGAGCATAATTAATATAATTTGTCGAGGCTTACTTTATATAGTTTTGAAGAACTTTTTAATCGTACTATTTGCACCATACAGAATTTAAGAACTCTGTAAAGTATAGATTTCCGTTATATTCTGCAGATTAATTTAGTGGAAAAAATCTTAATATATATGCTTCAAAGGCTTGTTTTTTTACATGCTTCATTATTCCAAAACTGAATATCTTGATTTTTAAATATCTATTCGTGATTTAAGATAATAAGTTATTCCCAATAATCTTTCACATGTGTTGAGATTTAAATGACGATCAGTTTCGTAATTTATATAAAATTTCCTCATCATCAGTCTCAAATTTCTCTTCATCGTAAGTGAATTTCAGATACACCACATAAAGGAATGTGATCATATATTCAGTACTTTTTTGTGCTCGTAGATGTATTGTATGACAACTTTCTAGTGCGTCTAAAGCAACAAGTTTGTGTGATTTCATTGATATAAAAATCAAAAATAAATTAGCCAAAATTTGATTATAAGCCATCTATATCTACTATGGCTATCGATAAGAAACCTAAAAAGCATAGCTTTTGATGACTTTGTTTTCTTTGAACCACAAAAATAAGAAACTGCTTTATTCACTTAGGGGAAGGTGGTGTACCTAGGTCCTATTTTTACTTCCAAATTTTTAATTGGATAATTACTAAAAGACAGGCAACAAAACAATTTTTCTTTCATATTTTAGGCCTTCATACACAACATATATTTTTTGTAGATTTTTTAAAAAAGTATTTCAGTGCAGTATTTACCATTTAAAAAAAGTGCAAATAGGACCAAGGTACACCATGGGTAGTGTACCTTGGACCAGCTATTTCTAGATTTAAAAAATCTAACCGAATAGTTTGAACATAAATATTTATTGGTATTTTAGCTACAGAAAAATGTTAATGAGCACTTTTACTTAATGAGGTCTTAGATTAGACCGAATATAAAATTATTACAGCAACAGTTTCATTCCTATGAGTAAGATAAACCAACATTGTAATTTGACAAGTCAATTCCAAATGTTAATTTCTGAAGCAGCCTTTCAGATCCTCCAGTCAACACGGGATGTGGTAACTTCCACATTACATCACCTTTTTCCACAACATAAGTGGTAGACCATGTAGTGGTCATGCACCAAGGTACACCACTTGGGCATGGTCCAAGGTACACCACTTGGGCATGGTCCAAGGTACACCACTTGGCCATTTCATGGAAAATGGCTGACTACTAAATTGAGGTTAAGCTTAACATAATTTCTAACACGTGTTATTATAGCTAAAACTGTGCTTTATAAGTTAGGCATTTTACTATAAAGTAATTTATGTATGTTTAGGAACTATTAACACAAAATTCAACAGGAAAAAATTACTTTTGATGGGTCAGTTTCCTTTTTCAGGGTTCATTCATTCAAATGAGCACCTTAACAAATAAGTTCAGGTTCACTGGACCTCTGGTGGCAAGTGTACAAAATACATATAGCATTTTCTATACATCTATACAGATGGTGCTAAAATAGGCATAGGTTCAAGGTACACTTATGTCCAAGGTACACCACCTTCCCCTACCTTTTATTATATCTGAAAGTGCTGAAATGGCCAATTGCAGCTGGCAAATTCACGTCAACTAGAACCTCCCCACCTCCCTGGCAGATACAACGAGCCTTAGACACAGCAGTCTCCTCTACAAGTATTTAGTTTGCCCTCTTTTATAATTTGAAAAAGGTTATTTAGAAATATGAAGGAAGTGAGAATTGAAGAAAGTCAACTATAAAATAAGATATGACTGCTTTAGGAAGTGCTGTTTCTTACAGGAAATAATTTTGGCCAACCCCGATTCCCAGACAAATTGCATTAGTCTGTAAAATCACAAGAATATAAAAAAAGGCATGTAGACATATTTCTGCGGAGAAGGGAAAACGATCAAAATATGCTCTTGAAACTAATTAATAAACCAAAAAGATACTACTTTAACATTTTTATATAAAATTGCATACATATCAGCCTACAAGTAACAAACAAAAGTTGTATATTACATCTGAGAAGTTCAAAATCACTATACCACTTATTTTAATGAGTTTAGTTTGAAATAGCTTAAGAAAAATCTATATTTTTGTTCAGAAAATAAAGTCTGAATTTAAGTATATTATTGGATGATATTTTCAGAATGTATATTATGCTAATTACAACACAAATACTTTTAAACTAACCTCACCTCATGTAAAACGGATTCCTTTAGGACTTCATTACTCCCCGGGGAGGGGTTCACCACGAGTTTGTGGATGAGAAGACGCCGGATAAATAAGCAGGATCTCGCTTCTCCTGTGGGTACAGTAATGGTATGTGATTGAGTTACCTCCATTCTGATGACGGGGCGTACCTCCTACGGGAGGGGTTGGGCCGTGTCCGATGATGGCTACGAGGACTCCGACCTTAGCTCCCGACTGCTCTCGTAGTGCCGGTTATTCAAAAGCTCTGTATGCCTAGGCAGGACGGGGATATTATTCCCATGATGCACGCGGAGGCTGGCGAGGGTGGGGAAAGGCTGCCCCGTCAGTCTTACTTTTTAGGATAAGTTTCATAACATTTTAGCTACCTAAGTCATCAATTAGCTCGGAACTTTCTAATCTAAAGAGACATCATAAACACTTCTCTCCATCCTCTCAGAGAACTGCAATTATCTCAAAGTCAGGAAAGAAAATAAATCAGAATAAATTGCCGGATATGGATATAAAAAACTTAAAAGGCGATGAAATAATGTCTGAATTGTACAAAATTTTGGACAGCAAAGTTAGGTCCAAACCCCGTCTCACAGATGACCAAAGATTGCTTGCCAAAAAACTGCTCCAGGCTCTCCCATCAGCACTTCCTTCTTCATCTCTCATCAGCACAACTTCTGCTTCCACTCCATTAATCACCAGCCAGCATCAAGAAGATAATGCTATTCCGCGGAAGTACGCAGAAACTGCCAAAGGCGAAGACAACAAAAGCCATACTATTCTGCTTTACTCAGCTCCTACTGATTCAACTGCTGGTAATAGTAATCCTGAAACTAAGTCAGCACGAGAACTTCTTAGCACCAAGCTGAATCCCACTAATGAAAGGACTAAAATTAAGTCTTACCGGAAGATTAGAAACAAGGGCATGGCAGACGTTTGTGAAAATGAGGAAGAAATCCAAAAACTTATAGACAGAATTCAGAAAACTGACGAGCTGAAAGAAAAAATTGTGCACAAGGAACCGAAAAAAAAGACGTCCTAGATGCATCATATACAACATCTCAAAGGGCACAACCGAACAAGAGATTATTAATGCAATTGAACTAGCCACTGATTGCGATAGACATTCTATCGAATTTCCACTGAAACTCAAAGGTCAAAAGTAAGGATACCATCATTGGGTATTGGAACTCCCAACACCAGCATTCTTCACTCTCAAAGCAGCAGGGAAACTGGTGATGAACTGGAGCATTTATAAAATTAAAGAATTTTTCAGTGTCTGCCGCTTTTCTGCTGCCCGAGCTTCGGGAATCTCCAAAGGAATTGTAAAACAATAAGAAATTTCTGTGCCTAATGCTCAGAGAATCACGACACGCGAGACTGCATGTCAAGATATCCAGTTTGTATTAACTGCGACGAATCGAATGATAAAGATGGTACGAATCACGATATCTGACATATGCAGCTGATCATAATTGCCCTATCTACGAAAAGGAAATATAGTTTTATACCAGAAAACCGTAAATTATTAAAACTTTCCACATAATGACTTTCGAATTGCTGAATACGCACAAGAACCTCTTATTTGATCCTACTCATTTTTGGCCACTTTATCAAAACGTCTCAAATTCTTAAAAAAGTATGCAGATTAACCTCGCCAGATCAAAAGTAGCAACCGCCTCTTTAGTACAAATCGCTCAAATGACCACTCCGGACTTTTTCTTTCTGTAAGAGCCGTATATCAGAAACAGCAGAATAGAAGATCTTCCCGCCAATAGACAAGCTGGTTATCGGGTAATGGCAAGGCAGGTATTGTATCCTTGCCATCCTGTCTTCTCTATCTTCTTGGCATCAGGAGAGAATACGGTAATAGTTAAAATTCCAAACGAAGATAAACCTCTTACTCTTATTTCCTCGTACTTTTCCCCAGCTGCCAATCTAGAAGAAATGATCAAAGAACTTGAAGAAGCCCTCTCCAAATTACAAGATGAAAATGTAATCATAGGCGCTGACATGAATGCACACTGTGTCCGTTGGGATACCGAACTATCAACAATAGAGGATACCAATTGGAGAATTTTATAGATGAAAAGAACATCCAACTTCTAAATTCACCAAATGCAGAACCAACTTTCCAGCGTTATAACGCGGAAGGGTGGCCTGATCTAACTTTGGCATCGAACCCTACCCTAGAAAACATGTGAGACTGGGAAGTCATGGAAAACGAATCCTTCAGTGATCATAATTTCATTAAAATCATTATCAAATCAGAAACACCTATCCTCTCTTATCTCAGATTCAAAACAAAGTTTGGAGGCCACAAAAAGTTCTACATTCATTTCAAAGAAAAGATCCATAAGTTACTGGAAATCATTCATAGTTCAGACACAATAAAAGGTCTCGATGCCGCCACAGAAAAACTTCAACTGGAAATTTTGGATTCCTGTCTTCATTCTTACAAAATAAGTAAAATCCCAACAACACCAAATACCTTGTGGTGGAATCAAAGCCTGAAAATTAAGAAGATAGAACTAAACGCACTGAGGAGTCATGTTGAAAAGGGCACAGGAGAAACCCACGAACACTACCAAAAAGTATATTCAAAATAGAGGGCGGTCTACAAAAAAGAATTCCTACATGCGAAGAGAGGTGCTTGGAAAAAATTCTGCTCGAAAGTAAGTTGCCTCTGTGGAGCCCCATTTAAATCAACAAAACCAGCTAACCCCCCTCTGTAATTTTTAACATGCTGGCAAACCATTTTACCGGAAATGCAAAAACATTTGCAGGAAAGATACTACAACAACTTCATCTCGAAGCTGTAGGAGAATAAACTGATATTTCATTTAACCCTTCATATTCTGAAGAAAGTTTCAACAAAATAGAAATCGATAATATTCTCAAAAGATTCCCCAAAAGACAAAGCCCCTGGATTTGACGGAATTGACTCAATAATTGTGTCGAATATCCACAGCAACTTTCCTGAACTTCTGACTATATCCATGAGTAAATGCTTATATCTGAAAAAATTCCCAACATCTTTCAAAACAGTACTGATAGTTTCTCTTCCACAAAAAAAGGAAAAGAAAAGAATAGCATAAACTCTTACAGACTGATCTCCCTACTTTCGATTCTAGGAAAATTATTAGAAAAACTGTTAGTCCAAAGAGTCAACTTCACTCTAAATAAGCAAAATGTGCTTAATCGCCACCAGTTTGGTTTCAGAGAAGGCAAATCAATTAACCACGCTCTCCGGAAGTTGTTGGATGTCATCGAAGATGCCAAGAAACGAGAACACTACGCCATAGTTATTTCTCTAGACATCCAAGTCGCGTTTGATAACTTAAAATATGACACAATAAGAAAAGGATTAAGAAAGCTCTACACGAAATCCAACATTTTAGAAACATTAGAAGACATATCAAATCGCAAAGTAGCAATCCAAACTAGTGATGGACCAGCGGTGTGGAAACAAACGCAGGGCTGCCCACAAGGATCTTCACATCTCCTCTCTTCTGGAATATTGTCGCAGATGAAATATTGAAAACAGATTGGCCTAAGGAAATTAATTTACAGGCATTCGCCGATGATTTCGCTTTTGTCATCAGTGGGAGAACTCGCCTGGAACTGGAGCAGCACACAAGTTTCGCCCTCGAAACTTTTAAGAGTTGGACTGACAAAAATCAATTCAATATATCAATAGAAAAATCACAATATTTGTTAATAGGTAAAGTGTCCATTGGTCCAGCCGTCAGATGGAACTCCCAACCAATAAAAAGAAAAACATTTCTAAAATACCTGTGAATTATATTAAACGAAAAATTAAATTGGATTTCACACATTCAAGAGCAAGGGGCTAAAGCAGTCAGCCAATGCCAACAACTCTGCTGTATAGTAGGGCCAGGATGGGGCTACAACAAAAATTCAAAAGGATACTCTACCAAACAGTTACAGAGAGGATCCTCCTTTATGGGACTAGTGCTTGGCCCTCTCTGTTTCTCCCAGATTGGAAAAAAACTGGCCTCAATACAGAGGATCGTCCTCCTTTACATAACCGGCTCTTACAGAACCACTCCAACAGCAGCTCTTCAAACTATTACAGGTATCATGCCATTAGATCTTAAAGCGCAACAAGAAGCTATATACATCAGCGTCATGTGACTGAGAAAGGAAATAGAATTTGAAGGTCTCTCCTATTAGCCAAAGTATTATGAAGAAAAAATCAATAGCCTAACCATCCATCCTTCATTATTTAATATCACAAATCAGATATCAACAAGAGCGCCTTACAAAGAGGACAACACCCTCATGTTCATTTCAGATGGTTCCAAAACAGAAATGGGAACAGGGTACTCTTATTGCGTATTTGAAAACGGTATCAAAGTCTTGGAATGGATGAGAAAATTAGAAAAATTCCACACAGTGTTTCAGGCCGAATTGATGGGACTGAAAAAAGCGATCATCAGAGCAAGTCAAGGGAACGAAACAAATAAAATTTCGAATACATCATGGGAATGAATCACCACCGTCATGAAAAGTAGGCCGATTAATGCAAATAAATTTAATATTCTGTCCATCAAAAAGTGGGCGTTACCTGTCAACAGTCGGAATTTGCAGTTTTTTGTAAATATTTCGGAAACTATTATAGATATGCAGTGGAGTTTTTGGATACCGGCGTTATAACGTTTCAGCTTTGCTCTCATTTTAAAATTGTACTATGCTACAATTCACTTTTTTCACAGTCATGTTTAATTTTTTTCATTTATGAATTTTTTCATGAATTTATGTAAAAAAAAAAATATTGTTCTTTTAGTGAGTGAAAATGTTCTTGAGAAATACATAATACTTTCCGAGATATCGTCAAAAGTTCCTAAAATTCAGTTAACATGGGAAAGGCCATTTTTCAAAACCCTATAACTCTCGAAATTTTAATCAGAACTCTATAAAATTTTTGGGGAGGCTGATTTTATGTCGGGGAGTCGATTCAGCGAAAAAAATTGATAGACGTAATGTGAAAATTCCGAGATAGCTGATAAACTCGGTTAATCAGTTTTTTATCTGAATAAGCCTGTCCTCTTGAGCCATTGACATCGGCACTAGTTTTGTGAAGACCCGATAATGGATACCAAAGTTACAGAGGTGTCCCAGTTTTTTCTGTTGACGACTGTACAATCATCGAGTACGATAGAAAACCCTATTTTGAAATTCTAGAGAATGTTGAAACTGAATTATCCTATTAGCACAAGATGCCCTACAATACTGATACGAGGTATTTACGATATTGTGCGGCATTCAGAATACCATGACAAATCGTGGAGATATCACAAAATATCTTGTGCTAATAGGGTACGCATGCGTGCGAATGCTACTTGGTCAATATGAAATGAATATCATAAGACTAGATGTTGATTTCATCTATAAACATTCTTGAAAAGTACTTGTTACTACTTTATGATATATCATATCAATATGTGACTTGCTTGATGACTTTCCCTCGTAGATTAGAAAATACATTCTGTGTATTCATTGATTATACTTGCCATTCTTTGCCATTTCATGAGTAAGTTTCAATCCGGTTAACATGCTCACATGATACATGTAAAATGCGTGTCAATTTAGTGTTGAAATCAACTGCGGATTCTACACGAGGAATGAGAAAGAAATTACTACACCATGTAAGACAGAGCGCGGTTGGATGTTAGATGAAGCTGACAGTTAACTTTTTTTATGCGACTGTAAAACAAGTACAGAATAAGTGTAATATTACTAAAATAACATGGCTTAAATATCTCTCACAATTTGAAGTTTGAAATTGCTTAATTGAGGAAACCATGATTATCAAGTTATTCATTAGAGATTTAGTTTAAACCAACCAATTTTGAGGGCGAAAAAACTGGTTGCCAAAGGCTGCTAATAGTTAATAAACAAAAATAAATATTAGTAGATTGTTTCAGTTTATTATTAATTAATGCTTTAACATATTTCAAAACATTGTATTTTATTTTGAATAATAATGTTTTTAGACTGTCCCTTATTAGCGCAAGGTATTCCACGATATCTTTACGATACTGCAGAGCATTTTTTTTTTTTTTGCATAGGGCCCTATTAACACAAGATGCTCTACAACATTGTTACCGATACCTTCACGATATTGTAAGGCATTCAGAATATCGAACAACGTCCTGGAGATATCGTATAATTTCTTGTGCCAATAGGGTGTCCTTCTTTATGTAAATTGTATGATGTAAAACTCTTTACGCAAAGAATACTAATTCTGATGCAATCAAGCCAACGAAGACAAGACAAGCGAATCAAGCATAAAACATTATCATATTACGATTATTCTAATTAGAGGTTCGATTCTCCTTTGTTGCTTTCTCCATTTACTATGTAACCAAACATCGGTTGTATTATTAGATAATTACAATTAGAAATTTTCAATATGCTTACTGATTTCTTTCTTGCGATTGTTATTATTTCTCTTAGCATAAAATCTGAAATTTGATCAAAAATTTTAAATTTAACAAATATTGCTTTCAACTTAATGGTACTTTCTTTTTTTTTCTTTCAATTTCCAATATAATTTTCCGTAAAGATATATCCAGATCTATCTTCACAATTTTCAGAAGTAAATCAAACGTTAAAATGGCATGATAAAACTTCAGTGTTGATTTTTCTTAAAAAAGATGTGTTCCATTAATGTATAATCTAAATATATTTTTTAAAAATAATCAGCTTTAGCTTTTAATTACAGTTTGCTTACCTGGAAATTCCATATGTTTGATGAGCAAAAACGTTCTCAATATAACAAATAGCCTTATTGTAATGACAATAAATCTAGAATATATTTCCGGAATATTTCTGCTTATGGAACAATTCCTCTTAAAACATATTTCTTTCTCAATTTTCTCTCAGTTTTAAAATTTGTGGTTAATTTTCTTCATGTTTCTGATATTTTTTTCAAAGAAATGTTTCAAAACAAATCTGTAATTTATACAATCCTTTCCCTTGTGGATTATAACTATTTTATTCAGCATACATTGAAACCTGTGTGTAACGTTACTATCTGTAACGATAAACCTGCCTGTCTCGGCGGAATTTTTATTCACTCAATCTATTCTCAACCTGTCTGCAACGATAATCACTTTTTAGACTCACCTGTCTATAACGATAATTTTACCGCTTTAAAAAGCTAATACAGTACAATACCAATTTTTGTTCTTTGAAAACGACACCTACGCACAGTGGTCCAGTTTCGGTTTGTAGCGTGGCAAAAATCGAAATTTCAAGGTCGGTAAATGGGTTTATTTTATTCCGGTTAGGTAGAGAACCCTTTAGAACCCTGAAAGGATAAAAATTTTTTGTATAAACACGCAGCCTTAGGAGGGTTCACAGAGGTTAAAGTTGGGGAATGTCTTTCGAATACTTGAGTCGCGTTTCAGTGAGGCTTCGGATTTCGTTCTGTAAAGTCTTACATTGCTCTTTATCTATCTAATTTTACATTTTTTTGTTATGTCTGATTCCAGGACAGGTAAATGACTCTATTTTTAACAGATTATTTTAATATTTTCCATATTTTTATACTACATTAAACGTTCTTTTTTTCACTAAATTTCAAATTTAAAGTGAATTTTAAAAAATGGCACAAATTTGCATACCTTGAGACTATCTTAAATCATTTCGGTGGTCTATCTTCATCATAATTTCTAAAAATTAGCCCCGAATAAGCCCCAACATTTTCATTTATTTTATTTTTTAATATCATCTATGTCAGTAAAGAATTTTCTCTTTTTCCTTCAATGACTCGAAAAATAAATATCTGAGTCGGAAAAAAAACCTGTTGGAAGACTAAACTAACTTTTCCGGCCATAGATGTGAATTAATAACAATTCAATCGACAATTAATTCGAAAATTTTGTTAAAAGATTATCAAATTTAAGTGGCAGGATACTCAATTTAAAATACGTTTCAACTTTTTAAGATGTAAACCCTGAATAGCTTTAAAAGTATTTTAAATCGTTTTCAATATTTATTTCTGATTTTTTAGTTGACGTAAATATAACAAAAAACGCGAAAATTTTGGAACAGAGCCAAAACGCGTTTTGAAATTTTAAAGATAGTTAGGCTGCTTCAGTGACAACCTCTCAAGCACTGTCTTCAGCTACTTCTACAAGGACGGTAAAATTAGGAAAACTTACCACAAATAGTTTTCATAAATAACAAATAATATCAAACATAATTCACATGATGAAAAGCGTTATCCTTATCTCACAGAGTAGTTCTCTTTCTCTGTGCCCTTATCTATTACGCTTAAAAGTTAGTTATTAAAATGTTTTGGAATATTTCCAAGAAGAACCTTTAATGAAATTGAATTTTCATATTATTTTTGTGAAAACTGCGGCAATTTTAATCTTAAAGTTAGTTTATTTTAAGATTCAATGGCATTCATACAGCTTTTATATCATATTAACGGAATTCTTTCACCTTTTTATCGTCTTGAGAGGCATTTGTATTTATTATACATATTTTAACATTACAAATGTTTGAAATGTTAAAAATAATAAAATACCTACCAGACTTGACTAAAATTTTCAAAATCTTATTTTTAAGCAATTTTCTTTATTTGGTAAACTTTACCAGATTTTTTATGTTTTATACAACTACTAGCCGCCTTCGGCGTCCAGTTTCTTCGCCGGGAATATGATTGCAATTAAATCTTGCATCATTTTATATTCATGGTTCTCTTAAAAACGTAATTTTAAACTTCAGATTGTGGTAGATATTTAAACCACATTCTATAAGTGACCTTGGACCTCTTTTGTTCATTGTCTACTGTTCCTAATGGAGTCAAATAACTGACCATGTCATGTAACCTCTAATTCCATGTTGTTCGGCACTAACTTCACTTTCTTGTTTCTCTTGTAAAATATACATTTGATGTCAACATTAAAATGACACAGCACATTTTATGGCCAGCGATATGTTAGCTGGATTAAAACATGCTGAGAAAAGAATGAAAACATAGCAGCCATAACCATTCAGCTTACTGGATATATTTCTTAATGTAAGCAAAGCAACATCTCGGAGAGCTTGGTTTGCAGATTTCATAGAAATTATGATGAAATAAAATATGAGACAAAATGTATTAGGATATTATCTCAGATTATAACAATGAAAGAGAAATATGCATTTAAATATGTGCTTAAACGGTGAAAACGGTTTGAGTTGCGTTGCGACAATGAAAAGTATTGTTGTAAATGAAGTCAAAAATTATTTTTAAAAATTCATTAAAATTCGAGAAAACATTCTACGGCTACTTAATTGATATCATTGGAAATATAAACTTTTTGCACTTTCAGATAGTGTAAAAATGATTTTTGTGTCGTTATATTTTCGGAAGTTATCAAGGAAAAACGCCAAAATTTTGCATAATTTTTAATGAATTAAAATTTCAAAAAAGGGCTCCGAGGTGCGGATTCCCACCCTCCAAAGTATATTTGTGCCAAATTTCGTAGCTCTTAGTCCAGCGGTATGCCCTGTTCAAATGATAGATATTTTTTTCTTTGAATGTTCTTCTGTTCGGGTCATATATTTTCTTTCATGATGCCGCGAAGAGCCGTTGTTAGAAGAATGTTGACGGAAATAAAAATTTTACAAATATTGAATAATTTCTCTGAGACTGATTCTGGTTCTGATGAAAAATCTAATTTAGCAGAAGATGCATTTCTGGCAATGAAAATGGACAAACTTTATCGGACGAATGTTTTACAGAAATTGCACGAAACCTGTGAAATGTACCTGAATCATTCAAGCTCAAAAAAGGAGAACTGTCTTCAAGAAAAGTTCTCAAGCACTGTAATATTACTGTTATGGAATACCAAGGAAAGAAAAACAAAAATGTTTTATTGCTAAGCACTCTATATCCTACACTCAAAGTTGAATGCAATGAAAAGAAGGCGCTTGAGGTTATTAAATTTTGTAACTCGACTAAACACGGCGTTGAGGTACTTGATCAGAGGGCAAGAAAGTTTTCAACTAAATCCGCTTATCGACGATTGCCGGTACAAGTTTTTTTTTCATTATCCTCGCCTTAGCTGCTATCAGTGCTTGGCTAATTTACAAGGAAATTGTAGTATAAAAATCAAGCGTCGTGATTATGCTTTGAATTTAGTTGATGAGCTGCCAAACAATTATGTTTTCTTTAAGACATCTACGCTTCCCGATTTCACTCCAGGTACAGATAATGGACCCATTGCTTCGAGCAGGAAGCGTAAACAATGTCATATCAATCGATGTCGCAATAAAACTGAACATTTGTTGTGATAGCAAACAGTCACTTTGCGACTCTTGTACAAGCAAAGTGATGAAACTGAGTGTTTGTAGGAATTGTACAAAAAAGTAATGTAAGTAAATCAATTTGTAATATTTTTAAATGCATATATGTTTAAATTGTTATCATATGCGGTATAGATTTAAAATATTTTTGTAATTCAAAGAAATTTCCTTTGTATAATATGCTTTATTTTGTATTTATTGCATATTATTAATAATAAATTAGATATATATTGTATTTTCTTGAACATAAAAAAACTATTTATAAAACAAAGAAAAATCATGAACGGGAAATTAATGTGAAGAAAATGTAAATTTAATAACAAAATGTATTAAAAAACTAGCTTTAGCAAACAAATCTTTATAAAAGTGTTGATTTTGTCATTAAAAGAGAGCGGGCAAAATGACCGCTCCTAGCCTTTCTAGTTATACGGAAAACGCCGTCTTTCTAGCGTTAAAATAGGCACATAAACATTGGATGCGAAAATCCTCAAACTGCCTATAACAATATATTTTCTAGATCCCTACAATATAATTATAGACAGATTTTATCGCATATACTGAGCTGATTCTGTTTTAAAAACTGCTTTTCTGATTATAGTTAGGCCGATTTCGTCGAAGTTTTCTCAATAAAAAAGGCCATTTTCTTTTGAATGGAAAATTCTACTAGGATACTTTGACTATAACAGCTAGAAATCCCTACGATGCAAAAGACTGCAAAAAATGGTTGGCAACCTTATTAGCACAATATCTTGTACGATATTTCCAAGCCTTTGTCCGATATTCTGGACCCCGTACTAATATCGTAAAGAAATCGTAACAATATTGCACAGCATCTTTTGCTAACAGGGAGAGCAAAGAGAAAAAATAAAACAGTTTTACTGAATAATCTTCCTTTGTTACACCCTTGTCTAAGTTTCTTATATGTTGCCTTATCTTCCTATTCCTTTTATAACTGAGCCCTATTTGTACAAAATGCTCTACAATATACATACGATATCCTTACGATATTGTGCGGCATTTGGAATATCGTATTAACATTTAGTGATGCATAATCCACGATATTTTTAACAACAAATACTATTGCTATTGTTATTTTTAAATATCTTTTGTAAATAAGTGTGATTTCAATCACACTTTTAATTTTCAAATTCTTATTAAATATATGTAAAGTGTTTTTTAAAAAATTTTAATAAAAAAGTTTCATTTGTTTTTATTACACTTTCTGCAAAATTTTGTGTTATTAGTTCTATATATTGTTAAAAGATGGCGCCTGTAGCTAAAACTACTTTAAAAAATTCCGATCAATTAAGTTAACCACAAATATCCCCAGTAGCACAGAAATATTATATAATATTTGCACAATGTTATACAATATTATGAACACCGAGGAACACTGAATACCGTAACAAAGTATTATATTGTATGTATGAGTATTTCCGAGAAATTAATTTTTTACAAATAATATAAAAACAATGTTTTTTTATAAAAATCTTCATTTTAACTCAGGGTATCACTCGATAGGATGTTTTATTACAAAAAATTCCACGGGAACAATTATTCTTTAAGATGCTGAATATTATATGATACTATTCAATGCAGCGAAAAAGATATTATGAGTTTTACATTAATCAGCATTGTTCAACATTTTAAGGTGAAGTTATTCCTACGTTCGACAGATGACAGCATGATAATACCGTAACACTATATTAATCAACGTCGATTCTTATGAATATTTTATTT
Source organism: Araneus ventricosus (assembly GCA_013235015.1). Classification (NCBI taxonomy): domain Eukaryota; kingdom Metazoa; phylum Arthropoda; class Arachnida; order Araneae; family Araneidae; genus Araneus; species Araneus ventricosus. The sequence continues at coordinate 30,716 of BGPR01002839.1, read as the reverse complement.
TGAGGTGGAATCATTCTTACGGTCGACAGATGGAAGCACAAAAATACCGTAACACTATATTAATCAGCATTGAATAATATGACTGAAAAGTTATTTTACAAAATGTTCATTTGAATAATAATGTTTACACAATAATTTGGTTTTACTGTATATAAAAGGCGGTCCGGATTCAGCTAATGAAGTTAACCATAAAACAGCTCTCACATTTGGATTATCTATTTGTTCTGTGAAAAAAAATTGAGTGTTATTCTCATCGTAAAAATATGCATGTGATTTATTGTTACGAATCTTGTATTTGATTTTCAATGAATACTGTTATTATAAATGTTAAATTCGTCTCGTAATACATTGAAAGAGGAATAAATAAATTTCAAAATTATTTGAAAACCTTTCAAACATATTTTCATAATTACTTTTAAACCTCATTACCTTAATTTATTAAATTAGCAAACTTAGTTATAAGAGCTAAAATTGCTTCCCCTTTGACTTCTAATTTCATGAACTCGAAATTGTAACGATGAAAGATAATTTACTTAAGAAAACTATTCAGATTAATTGTGAATGAACATGAAATTTCGTAGAGATCCGAACTTTGTAACTACATTTTATTATCATCATTTACGCTCGTTGATGGAAGTCTCGCTGGTCTAGGGGTACGGCTTCGGGTTCAAAGCTTGCTGTAAGTAGATGTGTTCAAAAAACAACAAAGTGTTACCCAGAAGTTCAGCAGTTCGGAATTAAGTGATTGATATTTTTCCATGCGTCTAAAATGTATTTTTAAAATATTCACTATAATGTTACATTATATAATATTATATAATATTATTCAGTATAGTACAATATTATTTAATATGGTATAATATTATACAGTATTATATGACATTATCCAATATTATGAAAGAAACATTGTACAGTATTGAAAAAGTCTTACGTTTTACACTGTTTCAATATTGGGAAAAATATTGTACAATATTACTTTCTCGAATTTTATGATATAAGACAATATCTTGTGCTACGTGGGATTCCCATCAAGCGCGGAAGCCAACATCAACACTGTTCACTATTCAGAATCTCCTTTGCAGTGAATCAGAAATCCGATCACTTCCCGTTCCGATCGCACTTAAATAAGCTTCAATGTGAATATTTGTTTCCAACATATGTTGCGACTTTATATCGTATCGTTAAAGAAGAGCTGTAATCATTCGAAAACGCATATCACGACTAGGGATGACGAATATTTGACGAACTGTTATTTTCTACGCAATATTAAAAAATCGCAAATACCAGTGATGAATGCTGCTGTCAAAAAGTTGTGATTCAGTCATTTGTATAAAATGTACACAAAATTTAATTTCTTTTCTTTTTAATATAATTTTGCGAAGTTTGATTTTTTAGTTCTATATGCTGTCAACAGATGGTGCCATCAAAAGCATGAACTACCTTCCCCACACAGCGGGGCATCACCACAACCCACCCGGGGGAAAACAGAGTCTTCACCGGTAACCTTCCAGATAAGCAGGTCACGCTTCACCGCTCGGATCACCCTACCCCACCTCGTCTGGTATTATATCACATTTCGCACTTCCCCCACCCATCGCGGTCCTAAAGACGTCTTTCTGTGAATCACCCCTCCTGTTGTGATATGTGTTCTCGAATGATAACGTCCATTTTGTAATTCGAAGCTTCGTCGGGAACTCAAAGGAGCAGGTATTCGTTTTTCTCTTTGATTGACAGGATCGCGGTAAATGTATATAAAAAAAGAATAGTCGCGGTAAAGATCCCATATTATGATCGCTCCGAAAACTGCGACTGTGACGTCGAAGGAGTACTTCTGTGATTCATTACTATTGACTGTGACCCGTGAACTCAAGTTCCAACATCTCTTTCTACAAGAATTTTTGCTGGCGCCATCTGTTGACAATACAAAGAGCTAAACATTAAAATTTAGTAGAAACTATTAACAGTAAGTAGAAATAAAAACAGTTTTTTATTTGAATTTTTTAGAATACTTTACTTATACTTAATAAGAATTTTCAAAATCAAACTTGCTGCAAACTTACGTGCTATCTGGGTGCAAGCTTGCAGATTTGCAGAGCAAGATTGCTGCATATTTGCTGCAAACTAAAATTGCTATCTGGGAGTGCCTTTAATAATTTAGCCTTATTTGTACAGAATGCTCTAACAATATTTGTACGATATTTCCATATGATGTTGTGCGGCATTCGGAATATCGTATTAACATTGTCCAGAAATAGCCCAAATCCCAGTTTGCACAAAATTATTAAGTGGAGACTTTTAGAAACTCTTTTTTATGACAATCGTTTTTGTCTTTCGTTCTATGACAGATAAAAAGAATCCATTAATAACGTACTTTTTCTGCTCAAAAACATTCTTCGAAATGCAAACATACCCAGATAGCATGTATTACACTTGGAGCAAAAGTTTGATTTTTCTTGATATTAGCTTGTCATGACAAACTTGTAGTGGCAACTTTGCAGCAAACATCCTGCAAAGTAACAAAGCATAATTGATCAACCCACTTGCAAAACAAGTTTGCTGTGAAATTGTTATGACAACTTCACACCACGATTGCAAAACAAGTTTGCTGCAAAGATGATAGCACACTTACAGATAATCTTTGCCTCTGTTTTAAAAAACATCCGATTTTAATAGCATCTCCTAGACCGTACTACTTTTAATTAATTCAATAAATCAATGATAGTTTGTAAAAAAACTAATTTTTTTATAAAAAAAAAAATTGAAAAATTTTCCATCTTTTTACTAAATGTAGAAATCGCACTTAAAAAAAACTACAGTGGTGTCTCCCTATAACGAAATCGCTTGGTTCCAATTGAAAAATTCGTTATAGAGAGAATTTCGTTATACGGAGATTAGAG
>BGPR01002839.1:0-26822 GCA_013235015.1 Araneus ventricosus | reverse complement strand
CTTGGTATTTCGGTTAAGCACCTGTTGTTAGTAACCGTCCCAACTCCCACCCAACCGGGTACCAGAATAGACCCTAGTCTCCACGTGTGTCAAACTTGCGCCATGTCGCGTCAAACAGCACAATCGAACTAAGCAAAGAATAATAGACCCCTAACTCGTTTGCGTTAACTTGTTTCAAGCTTTCTTTCTTGCCGTGTCAAATTTGTTGCAAGCTTGCAGATTTGCAGAGCAAGATTGCTGCAAACTAAAATTGCTATCTGGGTAGCTAAGCATTTTAATGACAAGAGTGTTTAGCTACGGAATTCCGAAACTAGCAATTTTGGACGATTTTACACCGAAAGGGGTGTCAGGCAATGAGTTCTTTGTTAGATCACTCTAAGTAAAATGTAAACATCTCCCCTTCCATTCTTCCTTTTCCCTCCTATTTTGATGAAAATAACTCCGCCAGGCGCATGCGCAAAAGCGCGGAGGGTTTCGGATGCGATCATTATTTGCATGCCACTTACATTTATCATGTGTCTGTGACATCACACAAATCGACGCAATTCAAAATCACTGACCATTATGCCATTATATTTATATTAATGTTTGCATTTCGTTTATCTTGAGGAAAACCGCACATTTTGATGTTATAAATTATTCCTTGTACTTATAAAATTAATTCTTTTACGATAATAACGGGCAATGAATTTGAATCACATTGCTGCTAAAGCATAGGGGAAACAACTAAACTTCTCTATCCGCGAAAAACGAAATTCCGAACGACGGATTTGCAATTTTGAACATGTAATGAAATAATTATATTTTTATTAAAAAATCCATTTAATGTCTTTATTAAAAATTCCATTTAATGTCTTTATTAAAAATTCCATTTAATGTCTTTATTAATTTATTTTACTTCAACTGAAATTTGAAAACCACATATTTTTGACGGTTTTCCTAATTTCGTCTTCATGCATATTTATTTAAGTTCTGTTATTTGGAATATTCCTCTTTCACTTCCTTTGTATATAGAAATTTACTTATTCTCTTAGTGTGAACAATATTATTTACTTAATACAGTACGAATTCAATACTTTACTAAATTAACTGTATTTGGAAGTGAAAGAATAGAATATTATATATCAGGAACGACAAAGCGAGTTAAAATGTTGAATATTTTAGAACGGGTTTGATTGTAAGATTTGTGTCTAAATGTAATCATTATTTGAAATTCTCATTGACTGAAAACTATGAAATATATTTAGCCATTTTATATGTAATATAGTTTAGATTAGACTTAGTATTACGATACGTTTTAACATTCGCGAACCGGTAAATGTATCCGTGCCGTAATTTTAAGTGTAGACTTTATTTTTTGGTTCAATTTATTTTATAAGATTTTTACATTGAATTGCATTTTCATTGTGTGCATCAAATCGTTTGAAAAACCTCAGTTTCTACAGATTTCATTGGGTGTTAAATCACAGTATGAGCAATCATTCACTACCATCCATTTTAAAATTAATGATAACTTTTTAGTATTAAGTTGGACTCTTTGCGGACAGGTATGGTGTATATCGTGCCATAAGCTGTATAAACACTAGTGAAGGTGGAAAGCATGCCACCCCTCTAACCTTTTATTAACATTCATCCTACTTGTGCCAGTAGTTCCAATTGACCTTGAGGCAATCGGCTTGGTCTGATTGCGCATGCAAGTAAGCCCTCCATAAGCCAATCTTGACTGTCATGAAACTGTGGGAAATTATCCCTCTAGAGCAATACGTAGCTGTTGTAGAAGAATTAAGCAAGGAAAGACCATCTGAGGAAAAAATCTTGTAGATCAGATGGAGAAGCGACTAAATACAGCAATCACAAAACCTATTCTGAAATTTATGTGGAGGAACGAGGGATGTAGTGCAGCTGGAATGTTGTTCTGGCATTTCTTTTTTTTTTTTAACAAGAAAGAAAAAATTGTGAAACGTCCTTAATCCAGTGCAGTTTTTGTCACCCATATTAGAGCATCCCAGCACTACTTATTTTGTGACTACAGCACTGTGGAGGACAATCCAGTTCACGAAGAGGATAGCAGATTTGGACACAATTGCATGTGTCATTTATCCATCAACCTCTGGTCTTATGCCATAAAAAAATAAAGTTGTGTATAATTAAATGAGCATAGATTTGAAAAAAAAAAAGGAATAGTGCATAAACTGCACTAATCTGATTCGAGTATTGCATGAAAGTAATCTGTCCGCAGAGTGTTAATGAATGCTGAACTCAACTTGTCCTTGGTAAATGACTCGCATTTGTTCTGTACAGTATCGGAAGTTCTATGTCTAATATGATTAGATACTGGGTAATTCATTTATGATAGGAATTGCTTCAGCACCAACAAATTTTTGAAATGAAGAATTTAATTCAAATTTAAGGTGGAACATGGTTTGACACAAGATTTTTTTTTTTAGTTTCCTTTACATTAATATTGTAACCCAAATGTTATGCAGTTGTTAATGATAAAAAATACAATGTGTATGTTTCTTTTTCATTTTTATTTGTTTTTGTACCTGTTACTTGTTTTTAAAACATAAAATTCACCTCCATCCATCCATCCAAACCGGAAAGGAGCCAAATGGCTCTAAACACGGGGATGCAGGTGATGTAATGTAATTGTATTATGCGGCTCTTGTCTCCTGGACCTATGGTCTCTCTCCTTAAGATCCGTTATAGTTATACCTCTGAACCATTGAGATTTTATTCCTCATATAGAATTTGCCCTGCTGATAGTTTTACTCTCTTATTATTTTATCCGTATATGATGACTAGACTTGTTAATGAAGGAAAATAATTGATAATCCATAATACATTTACTTTTCACCAGAATCTGTAAAGAAAGTAATGAAATTTTATCCACCTGCAATTTAAAAACCCCCTGTGTTTTGTAAGAACACAGATTTTTACCAATATTGGGACATCTTGATAATCTCTAATCTCAGAGTATTACTGTCTTTCATTTACAAATCTTCTCACAATCAAATATAATTTTCATATGGTTTCTTCATCGCTGGCAATGGTGGTTTAAATGCTCAATATAAGAGTATAACCTCATCTTGTATTCTGTGTGGATTAGTTATTGAATTTCCAGAAATGATGCTATACTAAATTGCTCGATTTTAGCATTGAAATCCTAAATGCAATTTTTGGTACTTACGTATTAACGCCACCGAAGCTGAAGTTGCGCTAATGCGCCAAGATTGACGGTTTTTAAGTGCCGCCAATCTTGGTGCATTAGCGCAACTTCAGCTTCGGTGGCGTTAATACGTAAGTACCCAATTTTTATATACCATTGATTTTTTTTATGATATTTATAAGAATTTACTAAATAGACATTTTGTTCCATTCTAGTTTACCAGATCTGCTGTGGTTGAAACATATATTGAATTTATTAATAATTGGAAAGCAGCAAGAGATGCGATCAAATCTATTTCCCTTGCAAAACCAGGCTTTGCAAAGTTCCTTGAGGTACAGTGATTTTATTTCTTTTAATCTTTTTTTATAATCAATTGAATTATATAATTTTATGGTTAATAAACTTATAATTGAATGATTGGATCGTGATTGATTTCAAGATGACAAGACTATAATAAAAATTCCATGTATCCAAAAATTCAAATGATGAGAAACTATACCTAAACGTTAGTACAGCAAGAAAAAAACCCATAAATTTTTAAACTGGAAATGACAGTAAAGATTTATTTTAGTATCTAACAGCTTTAATAAATAATGCATGATTAATAAATGAATGCTAAGTAATTTCAATAAATAAAGTGATAATAATTATGATGAAAATTTTTTAATAAGTTAAAGATTAATCATTTCTATTAGTAAATAAGTGATTTTAATAAATAAAAAAATACAAGCACTTTGGTTTCACCAGAACACTTCAAAATAAACAATAGAATTGACATTTAATGTAAATATTTTTTAAACAGCAAAGCATTTTTTGTTGTTTATTTAGTAGAATATATTGTACTACAGTCAAGTCCTTGAATGAATTAAGGTCCAAAAAAATTATTTTCTTATGATCACTAGGTCATGACATACAGAACGTGTAACAAACACAGTTCAAAAATGAAAACAGTTGGTTACAACAGTTGGTTTTGACTTTAAATTAACAAAAATAAATTCAAATTATAGATGATATTTTAACATTATGTTAATAAAAACTTCATGGGACCAGAGATAAAATTTGAATCAGAATTAAAAAGTCAGAATTGACTGGTTTGACTGTATAAAGATGAATATTACTTGCATGAACTTGTGAAATGCTATGATAAATTGAAATTTAAGTTTAATTTAAAGAAATCTAAGTTTAATTATTAAAAGTAATATTGCCACTCAGAGCAATCTAGACAACAATCACCGTGCCTCAGTTGTCAGAGCGTTGGACTGTAAACCTATTTGTCCATAGTTCGGCTTCCAGTCATGGTCATTTTATCCAAGGACTGGTATTTTAATTCAAAATGTCATTTATTGTTTATTTATGTTCTGAACATTTCTAGATCTTTCTTCAACATTCTAGTTGAATGATTCTCGAAAATTCTGTTTATGTATAAATGCTGAGTCCCACAAGTTATGGGCAAGTTCTTAGTTCTCTTATGCTACAAGTTGATTTATTCTAATAAATCTACTTTATTATTCAATCGTACTCTGTAGTTCTTTGCATCTTTGTCAGGGCTGGTTTTACACATTTCTACACCCTAGGCCAAAACATATTCTGCAGCCCCTGCCTTCTCAAAAAAGTTAAATAATTTTCAATTTAATATATACAGTAGTTTATTTTTGAAACATATGAGCACTTAATATAATCAATAATACAATTTTTTAACCACATTAAATTTATAATTCAAAATTTCACTACTTATGAAACATAATAGCACCTACAAAAATATTCCATTTCTTGAAATTGTCTGAAATACCTAATCGAACTTCTATGTTTGCGCTTTTATCCGTAAATAGGTTTGAAGGGTCATTGAAGTAGATTGTTCAATATATTCAATGTAATAAATGTAAATTTTTAAAGCATCATTTTATATGGCCTTTTGAAAATAACACTGAAAAATGTACAAATATTTGGTTGTTAATTCTTCTTTACATGTGCCATTCTTCTTTACTGTCGGCTGCACCCTAGGCCATGGCATAGGTTGACCCTATGGAAATCCTGGCTCTGATCTTCGTGAAAATATTGTTTAATATTCTGAAGCTCATTTTGTGAAATAAGTAAATGGATAGCTTATTTACAAATGAGATTACTGTAAAAATCAAAGTTTCTGAAATCTAATGAAAATCTTAAAATTTTTATTTTAGAATACGTCAAGGGAACACAAAGGCAAACTTACATTGGATGCTTTACTTATTATGCCTGTACAGCGTATCCCTCGTTATGAGTTACTTATTAAGGTAAGTTGCAATTGATGATTTAAAAAAGTTCTTTCAGTTACTAATCGTTTCAATATCCTTAGACTAGCACTTTTGGACAATTTTACTCCAGAATGGGGTGACAGGTAACGCGTAAGATGAGCGCATTTCTGGAGTTCTTTGTCAGGTCACGCCAAGTAAAATGTAAATATCCTCCTTCCATTTTTCACTTTTTCCCTATTTTGGTGAAAATAACTCCACCTGGCTCATGCTCAAAAGCAAAAGGGTTTCGGAATCATTAGAACATACGGTACATTTTTTTATTTAACCCATTGCTGCGCATGACAGTTGTAGCTGTCCAATTTTCTGTAGAAAAGTATTTACAAGAACTAAAAATGTGCTGCATTGGATTAAGAATATTTTCTTTGGTAAATCTTTTTAATTTTTGCTTGTTTCTTGGAATAAATCTTTCATTGCTTATTTTGATATTTTTTATGTGAAATAACAATGGAATAGAATTATATTTTTGAGAAGTCTTATTTTTTAGAAATTCAGTTGTTCTATACAAAAATTGAAATAACAACCAATAGAAATGTGGGAGGTTAAAGCAAAGAATTTTTAAAATTTTCAAAGCTGAGGCTCTTATTATTAATTTTTTGTAGAACTTTCAAAAATATTTTGATGATTGCTGTGTAAATTTTTTTCCTGTTCTTGTTTTGGTTACTTTTGTTTGTCATACAAAGAATTAAAGTTTGATTGAGATTAATTAATCATTTCAAGTTATTGCCAAATATAACTAATTGATAGTTTATAATCACACTGGAAAATTTCAGGCAATTTATATTGTCTTATATGTTCTTATTTTAAAATAGAATATGTGTTACGTTCAAAGTCTTTTACAAAATGATGTAATAAATTATTTTGATTTAACTTCAGGGATGCCACTTTTCCGCCGAACGGCGGATTTCCGCTTTTTTTGTTTTTTTATAAATCCACGATTTCTGCGGAAATCGCGGTTTGAAAAATTCCGTTTTTTTTTTTTTTTTAAATCAATCCTTGATTTCCGCGGATATTTCTTCTTTCTTTTTCTTCAATCCTTGTGGGTGATACTACAAAGCAACTTATAAAGTTGGCTCCGAAATCTCAATTGATTGTGATAAAAAAAAAATTAAGATATGTGTATTTAAGGCATACATTGGGTGTGCCAAGTGGCTGGTGGAAAAAATGCCTTTTGCCAACCCTTTTTTAAAGGCAGTATCTTCACTGGATCCATGCAATAGAAAGACTTCTGTTGCATTAGAATTGATGAAAGAACTGCCACTCTATGCTTCAAATGTTGTTCAAGATTCAGAAAAAGAAGCATATGATTTGGAAATACATAATTTTCAAAATGATCATTTTAGTGATATTGTATAAGAATCTGTTGATTTATGGTGGAGAGATGTGAAGAATACCTCAAAATATCCTCTACTTTCAAGGATGGCATTTGTTTTTCTAACCTGCTTCTATGAACCCAAAGTGGAAAGTAGCTTTAGCATAATGAATAATGTGATTACACCTGGAAGCAATAGATTAAATGTTTCATCATTTAATGCTATGCAGTGCATTAAGTATGGGCTGCGCTCACAAAAAAAAAAAAAAAAATCGGCAGTTTGTATGTTTTCCAAACATGACTTTCTCAAAGAAAAAGTTGATCCAAAACTGGTGAGAAATGTAAGAAATTCACGGAATGTTTACTTTGATAAACTTAAACAAAATAAATCATTAAGAGAAGAGAGAATAAAAGAATTAAATGCCAGTAAAGAAAAAGCTCTGACAGAAAAAGCTGCAAAAAAGATGTCTGCAGATGCAACTAAAAGGCAAAAGATAAATCATAAGAAAAAACTAACACATGGTTCTTAAAGAGACTGTATGAACCAAATTTTAATGGTGGCGAAAATGTAAACGAATCCAAAAGAAGAAAAGTTGAGGATAAAAGTAAAAGTGAAGCTGTCAAAAACTTTCATTCTGAACTTAATTCTAAAAGAAATGTTAAAATTAAAAAAAATAATATCCTAACTGTCAAAAAGATGTTTCTGCATGCAAATATTAAAAATAAAAAATGAAAATGTTTTATTTTTATAGATTTTCTGCATTTGAGTGTAAAAATACAGCATTGTGATAAAATTAATAATATTTTTAGTATTTTTCAAAATTTTTAATTTGTGTAAAGAATGCAGTAATTTAACTTTTTAGTAACTTAAACATTTTATATTCTGTCCTAGTGTTGGACATTTTTTAATTGTAAAAATATGTGATTTGGATTGGATTTCTGTTTCTAATATTCATGCACAGCTTTATTGGGTAAAAATATTAATTAAAAATCAAATTTAAATATATATACATTTGTATATTGTATATGTGTGAGTAAGCCTCATTTTTATGCAGTCAGCTTATTTTTTAAAAAGCTTTTAATTTTATAACATTGATTTCAATTATAACAAAATTTTCATTTTATTATATATTATATTAATTTATGAAATTCATACATAAATGTTATGAAAAATGGAAATTTTACTTCACAAATTCTTTTACTCGCGTGCGATTCCCACACTTTAACTTTTTAAAATTCACGCATGATTTCCTCATTTTTGCTTTTTTTAATTCGCGCGTAATTTCCTCTTTTTTGCTTTTTTGTGAGTGGCATCCCTGTAACTTACTCCTCAAACTCAATAAAAATAAATCACAAGCAATGTGTATTATATTTTTAGCTTTTGTCTGTGTGCAGTAAAATTATTTTGATTTAAAGAGATTTCTATTTCCGATTTTTTGTATTGGATTTCTATTACTGTGAATGGTTATAGAACATTTAGTTTTATAACTTAATAAATTATTAAAATATTTTAAATAAGAAATTGGTTTCATTTGTTATTCTATGTTTATTTTATTCATCTTAATCTCTTTCTATATCTTGATTATTCTCAGGAACTCTTGAAGCATACACCTATGGATCACCCTGATTATAAACTTTTATTGCAAGCACAGAAAGAAGTTCATGAATTAGCTGTCAAAATAAATAAAGTTGAAAGAGAAGCCCTCCAGCAAGAGCAGAGACTGCAAAAGCTGAGAGAAGTTGAACACCTCATCGAAGGCATTGTAGATGTAAATATCTAAATGTTGAATGCTATTCAAGAGGAAATATAATAAACATTATTTTTATTGGCTAAATTTTTATTTTGAGGCCTTATTGGTTATTAAATATTATTCTTTTGTAAACATTTGATGTTTTCCTGTAGTCTTTTTAGTGAAAATACTTTTAATTTTCGAGTCTGAAGAAAGACATAATTGGGGAAGACTGAAACCTTGTGCTAATTGTATGAAAAATAATTATGGTAATGTTTTTATTGAGATTTTCTTTTAAATATAGCAGTTTAGTAAAGTTCCAGCTGAACTCTTTTAATTCCATATTGTGTAAACTTCATTACTATAAAATTTATAGTGTACATAGCAATACTTTACATTAATTTTTAGTGAATTGTCACTTAAACAAGTTGCGGCATCTTTTTATTTTTAGTAGCTTTCTGGTCTTTGCCAATTAGGCTATTTTTACCACGTTTTTATTAACTCACTTTCTTGTCTGGCTGTTCGGTACAAATTTTTCAATGAATTTTAAACTGACTTCCCGATGAGCTGGAGACTTGAAACTTTAAACATAGCTCAGAACTAGATGACAATGCAATATTAATTTGCTTTCTTGTTTGTCTGTCCTTTCATATTTTGCATGACACATGCACAGTACATTTTTCAGTATATCTCGAAAACTATTAACATTACAGTCTTGGCTCTTGGGTATATGGATGGCCCATGGGATCATCGAAGCACCCCATATTTTAGCCATATATTTGCGCATGCACAGTACGTTTTTCATTATATCTCGAAGGTCTCTGCATCACGTACCTTAATTTTTCAGGAAAATAACAATTTTCTATTTATGATCAGGTGAAGAGAAATTGAAATAAACCTGAAATTTGCCACATGTCTCCGTCATAATCTCATCAAGATATTTAAAATCGATTTCTAAATTTCTCATACACAAGACTAAAAAGCATAAAATAATTATTTAAATGAAATAAAAATTTTAATATACGACGTTTTTAAAACGTACTAAAAGTATAAAATAATTTCTTCTAGCCCCATACAGATTTATAACCCAATACAGATTTAAAGCGAAAAACATGGGAAGCATGCAATATTTAATAGTAAGGAGTGTAGGGAGTATATGTCATTGAGAAAACTTGCACAACAGTTCATATCATTACCACTGCAATAAAATTGTTAGTGACTTAAATAAACTATTTATTCATCAATTATTTATTGCATACGCCCCACGTTTTTTGTTTTAAATCTGTATGGGGCTAAAAGAAATTATTTTATACTTTTTAGTCCGTTTTAAAAACGTGGTATATTAAAATTTTTATTTTATTTAAATAATTATTTCTAACATGATAATCTTTATAGGGTGAATGCTATCTGCATAATATAAAAATCGTTGGGTTCTCAGGGCGGACTGTTGGAGCCAGAGCTGCCATAATTGGCATGTGGTTACTTCTTGAGTAGTAGGTGCTCATTAAGGATGGATTTTTCAAAATTTTAATGTTATCCCTCAATAACTTTGGAGCATATTATTACAAAAAAGCCATTTTTGCACCAATTTAAAAAATTAGCTCTTTAGTGATACCAATTTTATTTCTGTACATTTTTTTGTCTAATTTTAATTACATATGTAAATATATATATATTTTTAAAAATATATTTTATAATACTTTTGTTTGTTTTAGTTACTGCATTTGTATGTATGTGCATTACGATGAAATTAAATACATTTTTCTTGTGTTTACATTATCATTGCTATATAATTAAGAAATTTTTAAAAAAAAATGATACAAATGCAGGCGAATCAAACCTAAAACATTATTGCTAACTGCGATAAACTGCAATCTTTCAGACTAGAGGTTCAAATTTCCTTTACTTTTTTCTCCTTATATATTGTGTAGCATTTTTTTCTGGATTGAAATGTAATTCATTTAAGATCAATTTTAGATTATACTTTCCAGAATAAGAAAGAAAAAAAATATTGTGTAATGAATCTCATTTTATGTTTTCAATAAAAATTGTTTTCTGTTTTTTTTTTTTCTCCATTCAACTGAACGATTGAAATTTATACAGTTTCATTTTTTATTAAATATTTTCAACTAAAAAATATGATTTTTATTCATATTTGTCATCTTCAGAATGATTTTTATTCCTATTTTGCCCTAAATAATATGACTTTAATTATTCCAAATAGCTAAAAATTTGAGAAACACGAAGATGAAAGATTAATTAAAACTTCAGTGCCCTTACCTTGGTCTAAATTTGTTCCTACAACTTATGTTTATTGAAGCCACCCAATTTTATATCCTGTTTTGATATTAGCATAAATATCAAAGTAAAATATTTTTAAACCATATAATTGTATTCAAGATTGTTTTACAAGATTATTTTCTTCTTACCCTTTTGGTGTGTTATTTTTTTATTCAATTTATATAAATTCAAAATATTTTTCTTCTCTTTTTCCAGCTTACTCAAGGGGATAGAAGCTTTATTAGACATGATTTTGTTTTAATACCTGTAAGTAATTTTTTTAAATTTTGAATTTATTTTAGAAGTAAGAAAATTTGAGGAACTAAAGCATGAAACTGAATTCCATTTTGAATATTATTGTTAATGGCTTTTCTGTGACTATTGTCTGTGTTGTTTTCTGTTTAAAACACACACTAGAAATATTTTTTAATTCTGAAACCAATCCCTCACTAACCTTTCAGTGTAAGTCTGTGTTGTCAACAAAACAAAGTTGAGGAATATTTACTTGTGAGAAACATCAATTAATGTTTTTCTTTTTTATTAAATCAAAAGTTACACAAACTGATGGTTATTAAAATTGTGCGAAAGTGTGTATGTAAATTTGATGTGAGAACATTTACTGACTTAAATGCTTAACAATGCATTGTACTTAAGTAAAGTAATAAAATATACTGTTGCTATTAAGACAATTTTCACTAACAATATAAGACAATATATATTTTTTTCAACATTTTGTATACATGTTTTACATATAACCTAGCTTTAAAGAGACAAAGCTACTAAGGACGAGTGCTTATTGTTCATCTACACACATTGGAGATACCCGAGAGTACCCCTTGCATGTTAAATAGCCAGACATCCTGGATTAACCAGGACAGTGTTAGATCCTTCGCTCTGACTTGTAAAAATGTTTTTTGATGCTTTGCATGTATAAAACTTTTCATTATATATTTTCCTGTTTCATTAAGGGTGGACTGGGAATGAAAAAAGAAAGATGTGTGTTCATCTTCTCTGATATGTTGCTCATAACAAGTATTAAAAGAAAAGGAGGAGCAATTAGGAAGACTTCAATAGCAGTGTAAATTTTTTATCTTTCATTAAATTAGTTTCATGAAATTTGAGTGATTTGATAGATATTGCATAAATGTTAATATATGAAAATATTGTTTTCTAATATTAATTTTTCAGGGCATGGGAATATTATTGATAATCCAAATGTTTATAACACAAATTTAATCAACTTATTATTGACATTAAATGCTAGAGAAAAATACCATAATAATTTGTTTTGTGCTGCATTGTCTGATTTGTGACTGATGAATGCTAATCTTTTTTGGGAAAAAAGTTTCACTTTTTTATTCGAAAATGAATAGAAAGTTTTAATAAGTTTTATGTTGAAGATATTACTAATAATCAAATAATTTTACGAATTATAAACTTCTTTCAGTTTCATTTTGTTAAGGAAATTGGACTACATGATTTTGGAAACAATTATTTTATACATGGGATTGCTTAAAATCTTGTAATGGATGGAAGTCTTAATGAATTCAATACTACTTCGTATCATTAATTGTTGATACTATTCTGTTATTGGGACCCCAGACAAAAACTTGCCAACTCTTAACGATAACTTGCCAACCTTAAATTTCTTTGTTGGCACAACATACTATACTGCCATCATTCTTGCTTGGTGATGATTGGGACCCTGCTAACAGAATGGCATCCATTTGGCTTTGTTTTATCATAAAGCTTAATGGATGAAATAAAAAGGGTTTCTTTGTTTTGAAAAAAAAAGACTATTTATAAAATTTATTTAATTGCCAGTGGTCAGATATCTGGTGAGCAAAACATTCTTGCTTAACCTATTAGCGCCCAGCGTCCTATTTATATGACAGTTAAATTTCACTTCCGTGGCTAAATTGAATGCATTCCATTGTCTATGAAGTCAATACATATCATCAAACTTCTAAACAGTTTTCAATGGGCAATATACAGCCAATTAGCCAGATTTTGAAGTTGAAGTGTTGTCATTTGAAATTTTTTAGTTTTCTTTTGATTTATTTTTGAGGTAATGCAAGAAATTAAAGTGATTTTTATTTTTTTGATATTTTACGGTATTTTAAAAATCGGTAATAATTATGTAGGAAAAGTTTTTAAAAATGATTTTCTGTCAGACTTTTTTATATTAAAAGATCCCAACTTTTTTCTCCTAATTTAATTTTACTTCATGGTTAACTTAATCTAGATTTTTTAAACATAACTTAGTAGAAATTTATTAAAATCTATGCTTTAAATTAATTTGAGCATTAATGGGTTATGCAGTTAAAATTATATTCATATTTGCCATGCTTAATGAATATAAAATTTAACATTGAAAATACATAGGAAAGAATAGGGCTATGAACAATACTGATCATTGCCAAGTTTATTTTAGTTATGTAAAAATTTACATTAATTATCTGAGCATCTAAATTTTTTAGATCTGCTGCAACATGTGGATCTTTGGAATCAAATAAATACAAGCTTCTCATGAAAACATCCTTACACAATGTTGATGTAATTAAAAGTAAGTGGATGACAAATCTACAGTTTATTTTTAGTAAGAAGAGACATTAAGCATATTGTTTTTTTTTTTTATGAATTTTGCTTTCTAATGATTATTAATAAAATTTTCAGCAGATGTTGAAGAACCTTGTGTTAGGACTTTTTTAAAAGAAGTTTCAAGTTTGGAAAATGACATAGCAACCCTTGGAAAGATTTCCGATATAATCTGTACACTCAACTGTGAACATCAGGTAAAATTTTCCTTTGTTTACTCAAGACATTTTATTGTGTTATACATAAAATGTGGCAGTATGAAGAATACCAAAAGCAATATAAAGAATGCTGTCTTGCTTATTGAGAGTTTTACATTTTCTCTTTTTAGTGACATAGTTAGGATCTCTATAAATTAAATCTTGATTCATATGATGATACTGCATCCATGACTGAGCTTCTGTATATTTACATTATTCTTAAAAAATTAATTGTGCTCTAAATATCAAATTTAGTTATCAGCTAAAAGAAAAATACAAGAAATGTTTCTTTTCCTGTAAGTATTGAAGGTCAAGCACATTTGCATATGGTTTTGTACAACAAAAGACGCAGGATCATTTTTACTTCGGATATGTTGTGAAATATTTATGTTGGTATTTTCTTTTAAATGTCTTTTATGGGACTTAAAATAAAATAAATGTTTTTTTCAGATGCTGGAGGAAGTTATTAAAGATCTTCTAGCAAGCTTAACCAAACAATTAGCTGAAAAACAAGCTTCTTGCTCACAACTCTTGAACTTAGATCTGGCTATTAAAATTAAGTAAGTAGTGCCCAGGTAGCACACAATATTGTCTAATATCATAAAATTCGAAAAAGTATTATTGTACAATATTTTTCCCAATATTGAAACATTGTAAAATGTAAGACTTTTTCAATACAATACTGTACAATGTTATTTTCATAATATTGGATAATGTCATATAATACTGTATAATATTATACCATATTAAATAATATTGTACTATACTGAATAATATTATATAATATAAAAATATAATGAATATTTTAAAACTACATTTTAGCATGAAAAAATATTAATCATTAAATTCCAATGTGCTGAACTTATATGGGTAACAATTTGCGATTTTTTGAACATGTCTACTTACAACGAGCTTGGAACCCGGGACCTTCCACATACCAACCAGAAATCTTACCGCTGGACCAGCTAGACTTACGTCAGAGAGCGTAAATGATAATAAAATTTAGTTACAGAGTTTAGATCTCTACGAACTTTTATGCACATTAACAATTCATACGAATAGTCTTTTTAATTAAATTATAATTTATTGTTACAATTTCTAGTTCAAAATGAAATTAGGGTCAAAGAGGAAGCAATTTTAGCTCTTGTATCTAAGTTTGCTAATTTAATAAATTAAGGCAATAAGGTTTAAAAGTAATTATAATAATATGTTTGAGCAATTACTTCATTTGTACTTTCACAAAAAATCGAGGGCGAAATCAATACAGTAGAGTTTCGATAATTTGAGGTGGACGGGACTGGGCATACCTCAAAATGATCGCATAATGATCAAAATCATAAAATTTAATCTTAATATAAATGAAAGTCATTGTGGCTATTTATGTGGCAATGTTCCACATCTCCTTCTAAACCAATGGACTGTTTTCAACCAAATTTTACACACTTATTATTTAAGACAAGTGAAAGACACTTTTGAACTTTTCCAAATTCAAAAGTTAATTAAACAGTCAGTTAATTAGAAATTAATCAAAACCGATTTTTCCGCCATAACTTCGGGGCAAATTGTCCGACAAATACTAGCTTAAAGTTCAAAATTGTACCTTTTCAATGATACCAATTTTATATCTGTGACATTTTTCCTTCAATTTTTATTAATTTTTTAAAGTTTAATAATTGTTAATTATGTGCAGACGATTTTGAAATAACACAAATTTATAGCTACTCTGTTGCTAGTCAATGGTTAGACTTTGAACTAATTTACCTTTATTTCTGAAATTTTTGCTTATTTTTATAAATATGTTTTATATAAGAAGAGATTCATCCGTCAACTTTTAAAATCCCCAAATCTTATTAAAATTTCAGTTAATTGGAAATTAAGCAAGATTTTGGCATTTTCCATGATATTTTTTGAAAATATGTATTATGTCACAAAAACTATTTTTACACATAATAAAAGTTTAAAAAATTAATTTTTCATGACACGACTTTCATTTCTGTTCAATTCGTTGCCCTCATTTTAATAATTTTTCAGAAATTTAATTGTGTATAAAATTTACAATTTATGATACTTTTTTTAATATTTTTTTTATTCATATTTATTCTAACCCTTTTTCTCAATGAAAAATTTACTATATAATTGTCCCAAAACATCCGTTAAAATCTTTCTTATACTGCAAGATTTATGAACAAAATTTGACGTACCTATGCAATAAATACTAATAACTTATGGAGAAAATTAGCTATCAGCTGTGTTTTAAAGAATCGTCTGGTTCACCTGATATTCTCATTTTAATTAGAAAACATTTCAGACGATAAAAGAATTTTGGGTATTGTAATTTTCTATACAAAAGTAGTTTTTTACATCAAAGATATTAGACATGAAAGTATTTTAATCCCGAGCAACCCTGGTCATAATAAGCTAGTAAATAAATAAATGGAAATAAAAGCAATTTTTAAATTTCAGTGTAGTATATTTTCATGAAAAATGTGATTGTATATTATAACATAACTGCTGATAGCAACAGGTTAATTATATCTTAAAATAATTGTCAATTGTTTTTTGTTTAAACACATTGCTCCTATATATATCGATCTTATATATATCCCGTTTTTTTTGAGAGGGGGCATTTCTGCAGGTGGCTTTGGGATTAGCAGTGGGCATGTGACCCGAAGAAAAACAATAAAAACCAGATGTAGTAATTCTTTCACGTGTTGGTGATTATTTGGGAGCTAAAGTGATTTTTTTCACTAACTTGGATTTATGGAAAACTCGAACAACCAAGACTCGAATTATCGAGATAATACCGTAATATGTATAAATGTTTTGATTTGGTTTTCAAAACTTGGGGCTTTTTTTATTTTGTTGAAGTCATTATGCCACATTCAACGCCGTGCGCGTACAAAATATAAATACAGCGATGCACATTTTACCAGTTCTGTCAGCTGTGGGATCCCAACAGAAGCGTTGCATGATTTTCAGTTGCATAGAACTTGTAATTATTCTGAAACCGTAATTCTATAATTTCATTTCTGTGTAGCCATTATTTTTTAAATTAATTAAATATTTGAATTTACTGGACAGAATATACAGTTATGTTTGCTCACTTCAGGAAAGGAAAGTAAAGTAAAAATGAATTCATGTGATTGAGCATTGGCTGTTATGCACTTTTTGTTATCTAGTAAAATAGTTTTGATGAAGTGGGCTAAAACTATACAAAGTATTGCTCAAGATGATGTCACCTGAAAATTAACAATTTCATTTTAATTGTATAGCAAAGTAATGAAACAGTATGTGAAACTAGTTACAACTCTGTTTAGTGTTGAGATGAATCGTTTATTTCATGCAGTTTAACTTTTTAATATTTTTTCATGTAATTTCATGTTCATTACAATATATATATATATATATATATATATATATATATATATATATAATATTATATTAAAATATTTTATAAACATGATTTTCTCCAACTATGTAACTTATTATGAAAAACTGCATTTTTTTTTCATATTTTCTTTATATTCTTCTATGAACTTATTTATCCAATTTTCTTCCTATAAGTGATGAAGTGGAAAATATAAGCCTTATATTTCCTTTCTTCCTATAAGTGATGAAGTGGAAAATATAAGCCTTATATTTCCAAATCCTGAGCAAAGAATGACTTGGGAAGCTGCCTTTTTAGATGCAAAGGATAAATTAGGTCAGTTAACATTAATTGAAATTATATTGAATAACAATTATAGTGAATAAACAGCTTAATTTTTTTTAGGAAACTGATTATAATCAACTGTTATCCTTAGAGCTCTTAATTTATTCTGTGAGGTTTACATCATGAAAATATTAGTCTTTTATAAGACTGTTCCTATTACTATTTCAAAATTTGGATTATATTTAGGATTCTGATAGTCATTTTTTAAAAACCAATTTAATTAGTAATGCAAGTTTACTTTTCTTTGCACTACATGATTGAAACAATGGTATTTTTCACTTAAATCTAATTTTTAATATGCATTAATTAAATATATATTCATAGAATTCAACTCAATTTTAAGAAAGATAAGCAAGTTAAACAGATGATTGATAAGGTTTAAAGCATTTAAATTTCTTGGAAATTCCTGGCAATAATTCTGTTGAGCAATTATTATCATTAATTTTATATTATTATTATTTTTATTTGAAGCCGTATTTTAAATTGAATTTGGAGTTCGTACTCAAAAATTTCTTCAAGATGTCTACTTCACAGAAAGAAAGTCAAATAAACAAACAAAAAAACTTATTATGAGAATCATGAAAATGTCATAAGTGTACCATGAAATTTATTTAATTCTGAAAGAACTCTTTAAGAATATTCCACACAAAATTAACCATCTTGGAAAAGTATTAAATTAGAAAGAAATCTGATGTATATCTTTAGTTTTTGAAGACTGTGTTAATGGAAAAACAAGTTTATTATAATTAAATTCTTATATATCTTCAAAATTTTTCAATTCTTATCTCTTGGTCTTTGTGGTAAGCAGTTTTTTAATTTAGACTTCATTTTTTAATCTAAACTCATTTTTTTATGCAACAGTTCATTTCATTTAAATGTAGAATTAGTAATTAGAATGTGTGAATTTTGGTTTTTATTGTTAGGTGATTTGTGCTTCGTGTGCAGCTTTTGATATGTTATAGAACTGTGTGAAGAAATTTATGGTCAAATTCAACTCCAAGGATTAGCCTTTGTGGAAAGGCCCTTTGTTTTTTCCTTAATAAAATGGAGAATTTGAAATATAAATTTTATTATGAATTAATTATATTTAAAATCCTGTTAATTATTTTAATTGCAGATACAGTTTTTAAATTAACTAGTTTTGAAGCTGAAAATTGTTGAAAAATAAGATTTTCAATTTCCCCGCCTGGAACTTAGTAGGCACTCTGTTCTTTTCTTTATTAAGTTTTCAAAATATTTCTGCATTAATTGTCTTAGTAATCAGTTATTTTTTTATTTTTATTTATGGAACAATGTTTTTGCTGATTGTTTTAAAATTAGAGTGTCCTTTGAATTTTGCTAAGTAACTGCTTTTACTTTTTTTATAGATAATATTGCTGAAAAAACTCCTTCTCCTGAATTCCTATGTTCTCTTCCTCTGCGTAAAACAAGAGCTGGCCTTTTGGTATGATTCAAACTCGCAACTTTTTAAAAATCCTTTTATGAATCAGTTAATTATATATATGTACTGTTATGACTGCTATGTTGAAGAAATGAGTATCTTAATTAACAAGCTAACATCTACAAATTTTATTAATAAAGAGACAGAAGGAAATATATTTCAGCATATGTTTATAATATATTATAGTATAAATTAGTTAAAAAGTTGATTTATTTGAAATTAATTAATTGCCATCATTTTACTTTAAGATTTGAAAACTACATTTAAATCCAATGGCATGAAAAATCTATATATATAAAACGCTAAGGTGGAAAAGGGCATGGCAGAAAAAGGGGGTTAATTTCTCTTTTGTCGATGGCAACGTCTGTTGCCAAACAAAACCGGAAGCCCCCGCCATGTGAGGCATAACATCATAGGAATAGCCTGTTACTATATTCGTTTTGGTGTAAAATAACTTTTTCTCGCAAAAAATAAGTTTAAGACATAGAGTTCACAATATTTCTTACAATATAATGAAACTTTGGATGAAATGATTCAAAAGAGATAAGTTAGAAATGAAGGAGATGGCTTATGAGAGCCAGAGAATGTCCAGGTCAAAGTCAAAATAGTTTAAGTCAGCGAGTTGGGTTTTTCTCAAAAAAAAAAAAAGATTGAATCAAAAACTTGCAAATAAATTTTATCAAACCTTCCCTCAATCTAAAATCCAGCAATTTTAAAATTCCAAACTACGATATAAATGACACTTGAAATAAGAAAAAACCCTGTTTCACCTTCCAGCCATTCATTCTGATAGAACAGTTGTCAAGGCATTGCGCTTGCAATTCTATGTTCCGGGGTTCTGTCCCTGGCTAACAAACTTTTTCTCTGAGTGTTTTCACTCGCCATTATTACTGTCTTCTGCCTCCCATAATTATCTCCTTATTTTAGTATCACCTTAATGGATTTATTTTTAGTCCTTGAAAATTAAAAACTTCCAAAAAAATGTTTACACATTTTTCTTACATATTCCTAAGCACTTTTTTCCTCCATCCACTTTGCCGCATGACCAATATTTTGGATAATTTAAGTTTCAGATAATATTTTCCTAAAACTTATGGGAAAATAATTTTTTACTAGATTTTATTCCTTTTTCCAAACATGGTATATTATCTGATAAATTTAAAATAACTCCTAATGTAAATTCCATCTCTCCAATTTACAAGTGTTATAAATTAAGAAAATAACAAAAACTGTTTTTAAAAACACTGTTTCATTAATGTACTAAAAAGTATTTTTTGTTTTAATTATTTTCAACATTTTAGTTTTTAATTTAGAATTCATTATTATAAATACAAATTTTTAAAATATTTTCTTCTTAAATTCATAAACAGATGGCGCCCCAGCATAAAATAAGTTAATCGGTTAACTGATAATAAAATTCTGAAATAATTAAAATAGTGTAGTATCATCAAGAAAACACTAATGTACAAGTTAACAGAATGGAAAATACCTGTAAATAACATTTTATCCGTTACTACTGTACCTGCAATTAACGTTTCATCTGCCCGTGCAGTACGTACAAATAACCAGGGATGAGATTCTTCCACTTTTTTGTTATTTTGGCGAAATTCTGCTTTTTTTTTGTTTGTTTTTCCGGATTTCCGATTTTTTCCCCCTGCAAAAATTTGCTTTTTTCCCAAAAATTCCGTTTCTACTCAAAGAAAAGAAGCCTTCCTATCTTACATTTCCGAAAGAAAATTCTGGGAAAATATGCTCAACAGTGCGGCTTAACTCCACCAGCTAGGAAACTAGCTGATTCATCTTCTACTGACGAATCAACACTATATCAGCAAGTTCTACAAGGATGAACATTCCAACATTCAGTGCCATTCAAAGTATTAAGTGCCACCTTTGTGCAGAAAACAAAACCACTGTGGCATATTTTGCAGAAAGAAAGATTTTTTTGCATGAAAATGTTGAAAAAAATTAGTTGAAAACTTAAGGTCATCTTGTAGGGCATACCAAGATGAAGAAATAAAAAAAAGGGAACAAAAACAAATAAAGAAACTACATAAAAAAAGAAAAACTCCTGTCAAAAGAGGCAGCTAAAAAGTTGTGTGCAAATGCAGCAAAAACATAATCTAAGCATAAAAAAAATCTTCTCAAAATAAAAAATAAAACAGATGATTTACCTAGGCATTCTAGAGATAGTGTAGTCTTGACAACTATGCCAGTAATTAAACAAAGAGATACTAATGAAGACTGTGCAAAAACTTTAGCCTTTATTGAAAATAAACTTCAGGAGAGGATGCAAACACATCCTTTATTGAAGAAAAATCTGAAGCCCTCCAAAACAAAAGGGTGAAGCGTGTTAATAGAGATCTGTTACCAACAAAAGCCACACTAATAAAAAAAATGAAAGAAAAACACTTCTTTAACAATTAAGGAAATGTTTCAAATAACAATAATGCTAAATGAATCTGTCATTGTAACTGTACAATTTCTTGACCCCTCTCACTTTATAAGGTGCAAAATCATTGTGCTGTTACTTTTGCAAAAATGTATAAAGTAAAAGAAATATAACAATTCAGTATATGATACATTATTATAATGTATAAAGAGCTAATACACTTTAAACAATTGAACAAAAGAAATTATGTGTCCTTATTTTTTGAGCTAACTTTTATCAAAAGGCTATTAAATATAATTCTTCTCAGACTTCTGTTGGGTGAATGTTGCATCTCAGTGATGTATAGGTTGTAAATTTGTTTTAATGGTCTAATTTTGTATTTGAAGATGCTCCTGATGATGTGTTAAACTTGTTTGTTAACTTTTAATGTGAATGATTTAATAATAATTTAATATTATTTTTTTATTTATACGTACTGAATTATAAATAATTAAGTTATTAATTATTATATTGTAATTTTTTCATGTTGCATGTTTTGATGTTTTACTTCTTTCCTGTATGGTACAAATTTTTTGCTCGCATATGATTTCAGTCTTTTTGCTTTTTTGCAAATTTCATCCTTGAAATAATGTTTTATTCAAACGCACTGTACCTGCAAATGAGGTAGGCTAAGGTTCAGGGCCAAAAAATTTTATTCCTTCTTGGTTAAGGTGAAAGCATTAAGAAGAAATCAGCATAAGATTTTTATTTATTCATAGTCTTGTCATTTTTTATGTTCATAGTGCTAAGATGTCACACCACAATCTCTATTAATAATATTAAATCTAATGTGTTTTTAAAATAAATTTTTAGAATAATTCAGTGTTCGTACGCTCCTTAAAAACTCCTTGAATTTGGGTTTTACTCCTTATAAACTCCTTGATTTTCAATTTTTATCATTTTATTAAATGTGTACTATGTTTCACCGATAAAAAGTATTCTAAATCGCCGCCGTATCAATTGCCCAGTATTTTGCATTGCTCTTTCCACGATTTGATGTTCATCTCCTAGCAGTATCCAAAATTTAATAATTGGTTTAATTGCCAATCAGTAATAACAAACCAATAGAATGGTGAAAATTGAGAATGTTATTTCTCTTGGATTATTTCGAAACATTAACTGTATTTCTTTAAATTGTAACGTTTGGTTTGTTGTGAAGGACACGTATTGTGATGGAGTTAAGAGACATTATTAATCAATTTTAGCTAAATGAGTTTTAATAATCAAGAAATTTTGTTAATTTTATTTTCTTCATAAACTATTTTATAAGCAATGAAAATCCAAAAAACAGTTTCTAATATCTAAATCAATGGCTCCCTTTGCACCTCTATATTTTAAATCATGGATCATGTACACTACATAAGGTGTACAGTGAGGCATGGAAATTATTTAAGAATTTAAATTCTAAAAAAAATTAATGGAAATAGTTTTTTATTTAAAGCATGGTAAATCATGGTATGTAATGAACTATTTGAACTTTTGGGGTAGTTATAAAATTTTATTAAAAAGTGAATGTCTAAGCGGCACCACTCTACTTTCATATAAATAGATTTAACATGGCATTCTTGGATAAATCACCATATAAAAGAAAGAAACCACATTTATTTGAGTTATTAGCAATGTTTTAAATACTCTTAATATGATTTTGTGTACTTTTAAAAGGGAACCCTTCTTCATGCGTAAATATTGACTCCTTGAAAGCTCTGTAAATACTCCTTGATTTTTAATTTAAAAAATCAGTAAGAACCCTGTAATTATATCTGTTTCAATTTTGAAACTCTTATGTATTTATTTATTTATGCACTTTCATAATTTTCTTTGAAAGTTTTATTTGAAGAAAAATATCTTTTTGAGGCAAAAAAATTTTATTCTGTGCTGATTTAAGTTAAAGCATCAGAAGCAAAATAAAGCTGATTCATATTTATATAAAATGATTTTACAATAATTGTTCTAGGACATACAGTGTCTTCCCTGTAGCAAGCGAAGCAAGCAGGGTTTGCGTAGCAAACCTGGGAGGATTGCAACACAATCCTTCTGGGGTTGGCGAGCTTTAGCGAGCAGGGGTTAGAGCCCCTAGTATTAAATATTTTATTAATATTTTTTGCAAAATGAATCCTTGCAACAATATATATATATATATATATATTTGCTTTGAACTGGAAAAAAGAAAATCAAAAATAAGGTTTGAACATAATTCTGCAATAAAATATTAAATATAGAAGGAATTTGTTTTTGGTTTTGTGAATCTGACACCATTCATAAGTACATTTGAATGAAGAGATGATCTTCCAAATCAATTTTTTTATAAAAATATGTTTTGTGTATTGAATGAAATTTTAGAAAAATGGATAGTCTTTTCCCAGTTAATTAATTTGAATGCTTTTAATTCATCAAATAAATAATTTGATTTTTTTCCTAGATAACATGTGCCGCAGCTGTTGTAGACTCATGCCAGAATGGTTTGCCTGATTTATGGATATGTAGTAGTGATGGTTTGGTTGGCCAAGTTTGTGTACTTACTTTTCAAAATGAACCTGTGATTGCGTCCTCTGTTACAATTTGTGAAGCAAGGATAATTTGTATTGCTGCTGTTCCTGGTGTCAGTTCTGGGTATGATTTTGAACTACATAATATCTATACACTGTGGGGTTTTCCTCTTGCTTTGCACCCTGATACACTAATTTTTGGAATTAATGAAATCGTTAAAAACCAATCTCCAAAATCCTGTGGATATGAAATTCTGTATCAAAGTTGGTAACAATGTGTTAACATTTAAGGGGAATAATACATGGCATATCATCGTTCCCAGTTAAATAGTCTTATCCTAATGTACTTAATGCTGATTGCTATTTTTTTGTCAGTATTTAGTTTTAATTACATCATTAATTTTCGCTGTAATGAATCTTTATATTAAAAATGAAAGTAGTTGGAGCTTTTTCTATAGTACCGAGACACATAGAATAACATGTTGAATCATTAATTGGCAATATGTGTGCTCTTAGCCTTGTACATAGTGTCAACTTGAGTTGTCAATGATTATGGATACATTCTTTGCTGAATAGAAGTAAAATAAGAATAATCTAATGTCCAGTAATTTTTCCTTTAAAGAATTTCTTAATTGTTTTGCCACAGTTGTCTTTATTAATTTTTTACTCCATATATTTGAACAACTGTATAATACACAGACTTTTTTTATTACTCAATTTTTGATGCAAATTAAAGGAAAAAATTAATAAATTTTTGTAAAATTTTCACTCTTTATGTAGTTTATTTTCAGTCTTAGCTATGAAAGTTGTTTATTAAAAGATAATATTAAGGCTGCTTAGAAGGAATGCATTATGGGAGATGGGAAGATCTTGCTGACAGATATTTTTTATAATAAGTAAATGATACTGTGCTCACATATAAATTAGACAGATGCACTTTAGCTTGGAAATAAAGCAGTGGTATAACTTGTTCTTTTTATGTTTGTTATCAATTTCATATTACATGGGTCGATCAATTAACGGCCCCTTCACAAAACTCAAATTCAATATAGGAATTTGACTGCTAAAATTGAAGGTTTTTTTTACATGATAAAAATTTTTTTCACAAAAATATTTTTATTTTTCACAAAAATAATTTTTTTTCCTCACAAAAATATTTTTTTCCACAAAAATGAGCTCCTAAAAAATAAACTCGGATCGACCAATGTATAATGAAATACTGAAATGCCTGAGTGTTAAGAGAGTGCAACGGGAGGGGAATTTTTTTTTATGTCGTGTTTTGTCATTTCATTCATTGTATCATGTCATTTTGATATGCTATCAATATGTAATATTGCTGGTGAGGATATTTTGGAATAAAGCAGCAGTCCCGATTTGCTTTAAAATAGCGACTTTATTGTTGGAGTGAATTAGATTTCATCTTTAAAGTTTTCAGTATTTAAATTTTATGATATGCATTCAAGAAACGTCCATCCCATCACCATGGTTACCTTTAAAAAAATAAAGGATGAATCTGCATTGAGACTCCAACAACATCAAATGAAGGAAAGAGGGCAAAAGCTAGTGATGCCAGATTTTTAAATTTTAGAATGTGATCAGCATTTTAAGAGGGTGCTCCAAGATCATTGGGTAAAGCTTTGATACACGGCATCACTGGCGATAATTTTGTTTTGGCAACTTTTTCCAACAGCTTCAATATAGGACCCATTGGTGATATTTTGGTGACTTAACGATACAATGTTCGGTGAGGCGACAAAAAGTCGCCAATACAAGATTATCGCCAGTGATGCCGTATATCAAAGCTGTTCTGTTCATTGACTAGGTTGTTGAATTGAAATATTAATTATACAGAAAAGGAATTTGAAATGGATTTATTTTGATAAAGTGCAGCAGGAAAGAGATTTATCTCATACATACATATATCGTGTAGTGTCCCATGTTGTATATGCTGGTTATATCAGTCATGCTGATTTTTCATGCATGTTCCGTACTCAAGTATGCTAAGAAAATTCATCACACACAGCTGCTATGCTTGTACAATTGTGATTTTTCACATTCATCTCTTCAGATGAAGAGATGAATGTGAAAAATCGCAAATATCCATCATGTGATGGGATAGGCGAATTTAAGATCCGAAATGAGTGACTATTGTGATCTTGATTGATGATCAGCTTTGATCAATTCGGTCTTTGAATTTATCGGAATATTTGAAAATGGAAAAACAAGTAAAAATTGGTAGAAACAAATTGCATATCATGTGCTAACATTAATTTCAGTTGTTATATTGTTTTATATAGGGATATTATTGTTATACAGTTGGATATTATGTTGTACCATTTTGTGCACATCCATCTGATAATTCCAATAATTTACGTCAAAGTAATATCCATTATTCTGTGACAGTCTTAAATTTGAAATTAATCCCTGCAGGTTATCTACCAACCAGTATCCAAAATAATTCTTTTTCTCAATTCTGTGTTTTCTGTTTGAGGACCTAATTTAATGCATTCAGTTATTGAAGCGGAGCTTTTGCAAGGTTAAGTTACTGACATAAAAACTGTTAGAAGAAAACATTGATAAATTTACAAAATTTCTAAGAAATGCCTGGAAAACTTGTAAACAAACCGATGAAATTAAACAGGAAATAGATCTCAACAAAACACTGTTATAAAAGTTGAAAAATAGCTGCAAATATCTGTATAAACTTATAATTGAATGTTTGGATTATTATTTTTCCGTTTTAGCTATAAACTATTGATCATATGTCATTATTTACTGTGTCATTGAAGATAATCTTTATGGAGGGAATCAGCAGCTAGAAAAATCGTCACAATTGGTTTTGTATTTGGGAAAAATAAAAGATTTGGAAAATTGTGCTGTGTAAGGTTATGATGTTAACCCTATAATAACTAAAATATAACTATATATAAATCAGTGTAAGAAAAAATTATAAAAAATAATTTTTAATTAAAAGCATTAATTGGCATCTTCAAGTTTTTTTACTGAAAAACTTCCCTTCTTTAAATAAAAAAAATGTATTAAGTAAATACTTTTACAAACAATTATTAATTGATTCAACTTTAATTGAAAAAAGTCAAAAATTGATGTTATGACCCATTGTGCAGCATTAGCTTAATTTTCAAGCTAATTTGAAGCTGTAAGAAGACATAAGAAAAACAGT
>BGPR01002838.1:64734-159103 GCA_013235015.1 Araneus ventricosus | reverse complement strand
CTATTTTGCTTTCTATTTTATTCTTTTTCTTTAGGAATATCCAGAAAAATCCGAAATCCTCTCAAATCTTCTTGTTGAAAATTTTTCATATAAAAAGCAATTAAAAAGCAAAAATACTTGATTATTCTGATGACTAATCATTAGATTTCATCATAAGTGCATTCTAAATAATATTATAAAAAATGTAAAATAAAAATTAAACCCTATTAAAGTTAATCAATTCATTCAAGTCGTTTGACACTTAAAAGAATTCAAGAGATAACTTTAATAATAAATACTGTTGCGTGGAAGTATGGTATGTGTGTGGGAGGAGATTTAAAAAATACATTCGCCAAAATAAAACGACTACTCAAGAGGTATGGAAGGAAATAAAAGGTGGAAACCGCTGCTCTAAGTTAGTAATTTGCAAAAACTCATTATTGAGACCATTGTTAGATTAGATTTAAATTTGCTCTGTTGTTGTTGGTAAACTTTCAAGATGGAAGAGCAAAATCTGCCCACTGCAATAATCTGAAAAGTATTCGTAAGCCATAAATATATTTTCACAAATAAGGAAAAGTTTGTAGCAATAGTATAATAAGTAATGTTATCCATTACGTCTTTGTTAAAATAGAAAAAAAGTATCTTCTTTGTTGCCTGATATTTATTTTCTTATGCATTAATTTTTTCGTGCAGAAAACACATTGCCAAATGATCTTTCTTTTGACTTTCTCGTATACGAAGTTTACAAAGAGAAAGTAATTTAATCGTAAAAAATTCTAACTTAAGAGTTTGGGAATCTTCATTAGGATGGAACGAAAAAAAATTTTTTATCTTGTCATAGTGCGTAATAGTTGCCATTTGATACAAAAAAGACAAAAATAAAATTTGATGGTAATTGGAATAGGTCTTGAGGTGCCGTAAGTACGATAATTTTTCATAAATTTGAAAAATTTTGCTCTATTTCAACCTTTTTCTCTAATTTCTCATCTGCAGTAGAAAAGCGCAAATTAAATATTTTGCACTTTTAATTCCTTGTTAATATGCTGTTTCTAATCTGAAATTATTTCTCTGTTATACATTTAACTGACGAAAAACGCTTGCAAATACTTTATGCATCCTTGTAATTGCTGTTGTGGAGCAAAATGCATTTTGTGTTTTGCCAATCAACCGATAATCAATAAAGTTAACGGGGGAGAATTTTTAGTTCTTTTAGAGGATGTTTGTCAGTGGAGCGAGTGATTTCCTGCTCAATAAATTTAATATTTATATTTTCTTACAGCCCATATTTTTTCTTGTATTATTTACATATAAAGAGTAGTAACAAATGTATATATTGTCCTTAGAAGCGAGTATAAAAGAGCACGTTAAAATATATATGTAAATCTAGGTAGTTCTTGCTTAGTTTTATTGTTAGGACAGAATATCGAACATTTGTTTATAAAAGAACATTTTCCCTTTGACAAAGTTGATACAAAATTTGATACATACTTACAAATTTTGCGTAGTTACCAAATATCATTACTTTTTTCGTTGTAATTTAAAAAATTAATTTGTTCACACACAAACAGACAGCTCCAATTCCAAAAATATTTCTTTTAGACTCAAGATAGTCTACAAAATGAAAAATCCCAAAATATATAGGTTGAATTTTTTGATTATCGCAAACAAAGAAAGAAAGACAGTAGAAATAGCAGTGAAGTATTTAGGGTAAGTGGCCACCGAGTCTTAATATGACTTTTTTTGCCCCTTGCGTTCATTAGTGTCTTAGAAAGTGTAAATGACGCCCACTGCAAACACATTTTTTTTGCTCCAACATATTAGGCGTTCAAAAGTAACAAAATCTTACTGACGTTTAGTTTCCATGACGCGTCATGATTTTATTGTGAACTCAATGAATGCATCAATTATATTACAGGGAATAACAACAGTGTTTAAAACTGGATGAACTTAAAAACAAAATTCATCATTGCTTATTTCTTATTTTGAAACTTAGCTATAATTACGATAAAACTAAAACGGTTCAAGAATTTTATTAAAAGCATGATTTAAAAAGGAACCTACACAATATGGAAAAATAAGTCGAATGTTCATACTTTTGTTATTGAAGAATATTTTTCAATCATGGAAATGATTTGTGTTTCATAACAACAAATATTGTTGTCAATTGTAATCAAAATAATTTTATGTACTGTGATAGAGATGAAATTTAATAAACAATCATAGAATTTTTCCTAGTATATTTACCTTCAAAACAATTCAATATACTGTTTTATGAAATACACTTTAAAGTAAGAAAAATCTAGTTTAAAACATAGTGTCTTCACTCCAATTAAGGACACTGGTTGACAAGAATGGACCACCAATTTCATAAAGCTCAATTAAAGATAAAATACTTTTTGATTTTCAAATTCACACCAACGTACAATGTATGAACACAAGTATGCCATTTTATGCACTCTGTCGCCTCTTCTTTCTTCATATATGATGCAAAATATTTCCAATTTATGAGGAATACTTGTGATTTTAACTGCTTTCTAGAGTAATCCTTTAGTTCAAGATAACAGTCCCATTAATTAAACACTACAATTTTTTTATACAATATTTAATAGGCGATATCTAAATCTAAAGATTTCTTTTATGAGTGGAATAACTTTGTTTTATCGCTAAAAGGATTTTATTTTCCACATAAACATCGTTAAAACTTAATTTGCCTATTTTATGCCCACAGAATTAAAAATTAAATTTAAAAGAATTGAAGTCAAGATACCGGTCCCAATTCGACAATTCGACAACGCTCTCTCAATACTTTTTTATAATTTGTACACGAGAAAGTAAACGACGATGCTTTTAAGACTTCTCTAACGTTCTATGTTGAGATAGCGGAACCTCACTTTTATTGCTACAAGACAAATCTTTTAAAAATATTGAAGTAAGCTTCAATTTTCTACGCAAATTAACATGATAATGTTTTAATGCTAGAATACTACACTACATGATCAAAAAAATCTGGACACTTTTGTATTTAAACATTTGTCGAATATCTCCCAAAAGGTTGGGTGAATTTTCTTTTAATTTCGACCATGCAAACAATAGGCTTGGTCTCACATTTTACAGTGGAGATTCCGTTACGCGGGCTTTTAGAGAACCGACCAGAAATTGAGGAATAAAAAATGATGTCGGTTCATCCCGTTTCACAGAATCCTTGTAATGATTTACAACTTTCATCAATGCTATAAGCAATACTTACATGCATTTTTGTAAACATAACTCGAAGCTACAAAGCGTTTTTTTAATCCCAATTTTTTTGTGTATAACATGTAGAATTATACGTACTAAATTATACGAACTTACAGAATACACAACAATATCCTGCAGAAAACTTATAATAAAATTCGAAGTCAATATTTTGAATATTCAAGGAAATATGAGTATTTGTAGTAAATTGATTTAACTGCGCATGCGTGAAACATCTTATAACCTTTCTTTTATAATTTCAAGGCCAGATAAATAGGACAGCTATTGTAAAAATCCTAGTTAAATACCATTAAGAACCAAAAGCCATTTCAATACAGCGAGCTGAATTTCAATTGCTGTACAAAAGAAGTCTAAATGATGAAGGTTTTTCCACAATTTGAATTTTCACTTTAATCCAAATAGCCATATTGAATTGTATAATGTTGAATAGGATAAATGCATGAATATATTAAAAAATTAATTGAAATTGCAATAAACTAGACATTATAAATAGTAATAGTTATTACAGGACTACATTATAATAATTACAATAAATATAATTACAACAATTCAATTACAATAATTAATATTGATGCATCTGCTGGATGAGCAACCATAAAGGTGTCTTGATGCTTTTAATCATATAGTGTATAGCAAATTGTATAATGTTATAACACTAATGTTTACGTAAATAATGTTATTAACGTAATAATATTTATTGCTATTTATGGTACCTAATTTACTGCAATTTAAATTTTGTACTTAATTAATAAGTATGCATGGATGTTCAGCATATTCGGCTTCTATACAATTCAAGAAAACCATTTGAAGATTCAAGTCAAAATTTGATTTATATAAAACCCCTCTTTATCTAGCTTTTCTTTGACAGCAACTGAATTTCAGCTCGGGCAATGACAATATATCTCTGAATCTTAACAGTATTCAGCTAGAATGTTTAAATGAGCTACCCTGTATATTAAAGTATTAAGTCCACCTGCATCTATACCAACCCGGATAGGAGCCACATGAGCTTCAGAGACGCCGGCGTGGTGTTAAAGTGTATATTAGAGTGGCCCTAAGCAAAACAATTTTTTTCGTTCCCCTTTTCCGGGGAAACTTACTAATTAGTAAGAAATAAAACGAGGAAAAAATTTAGTAAATTTATTGGTATCTTCCACTCCCGCATCGACCTTAAAAGTCCTGAAAACTGACGAAAACTAAATGTTTTTTCATTAATTTTTAAAATTTTCATTGATCTCTTTATTATAGCATTATCTGTTAAGTACTGAACTTTTTAAGAGTAATAAATTTTATTTTATCAAAATCGGTCCATAACTTCCTGTCGCATTTTCCTTTCAAAGTTGGCAAAAATATGTGAAATTATTTCAACGTGCAGTTTTTAGTACCTAATCAGCCATACATCATCTTGTCGATGAAATGCAA
Source organism: Araneus ventricosus (assembly GCA_013235015.1). Classification (NCBI taxonomy): domain Eukaryota; kingdom Metazoa; phylum Arthropoda; class Arachnida; order Araneae; family Araneidae; genus Araneus; species Araneus ventricosus. The sequence continues at coordinate 154,444 of BGPR01002838.1, read as the reverse complement.
CAGGTCCATGTATATACATAGTACAAGTTTATTTAGGTAAAAAAACCCAAATTTATTTTTTGTCTTTGTTTCCGGTAACGCATTTCAAAACTAAGCGCCAAAACTGGAAAATTATTCATACTAATTGTATTGTTTCACCAAATCTTTCACTCAGGTGCTTTTAGCAATGTTATAGTTATCATAAAAATTTCAGATTTTGGACATTAACTCTGAATTTAAAAAAACTCACTTTTGAGAAGTTTCTTTGTATGTAGTTTACATACTTTTTAATATGCATGTGTTGTTAAGCCCATATCAGATGGACGAATTTCCTGTGAGAGAGAGCCGTCAAAACTGAAAGTACTTTCAATCGCCACACATTTCGGTATGGTGTTTGGTAAGTACTTTTGTAAGATTCGGAAAAACCGATTTCTGAAGGAAAATTCGCCCGTCTGACATGGGCTTAATATGAAACTACTTTTTAAAATTAAATTGTATTATTTCGTTATGGGTCTAAAACAGTTAATATTTTTGAGAAACTGGGCGTAATATTCTTCAAATTTACTTATTTTCTTGCTATACAAAATTGCCTTTGAAGAACCATTTTAGCGTCAATGTCCTATTTAATGTGCGTTTATGGTGTCATTTCTACGCAGTATATAAAACGCTATCAATCTTCAGTGATGAAGAGCACCATCTATTTCAGATCAACCGAAGGAATATTTGGGATCTTTAGAATTTTTAAAAATATTCCCTCCGTTATGAAGAAGTTGGCGATTTACTAAAAATTGCAATAAGCTATAGTATATTCTAACAAAACTTTATACGTCAGCAATGTGTTTTTGTTCTATTTACCTTCATTCTACACTTAAAATGATCACTTAATGAGATTGTCTGTACAATAATATTTTTTACCACTTTTTTTCTAAAAGAAATATTTATATATATATTTTTGAATTTAAAAGAATATGTTTCGTTAATTCAAAATGCTTTGTGTATATTACAGTTGGAGTCGTAGAAGATACTAGCTAATGTTTGAATGTTAAACATTTTTTTATAATTATATGCGAGTCCGAAGTACATTTCTTATATGTACTTACATATAAAAAATATCCAGGTGATCCAAATTCGGCAAACTTTTTCTGTAATCCCTAGAAAATCTGCCCTCGAATTTTTGAAGAATTTCCTCGTTTTAAAACCTCCATGAGTCCGAAAGAACCATTTTTGAAATTATGGCTGTATTTCTGTGAACGCACCCAAAAGCGGGAAAATTCGATGGCTTCAATAAAAAAATGAAAAGCGCAGTTCGATTTTCTGTTAACTGTTCCGTTAACAGAGACATTGGTTGATAGAGGTCCGTAAAATCGAAGTTGTACAGTACAAGAAAGTATCTTCATCCTTTGAAAAATCCGACTTCGAATTTGCGCTGAATCTCCCATTTTTAAAACCTACCGGAGTCCAAAAGAATCATGTTCGGAATTATGTCTGTGAACAAAGTCATAAACGGAAACGGCTAGAGAGATGACATTCTGAATGTCGCCTTTACACTGAACTTTTAGATTTGTGTCAAAATGTTGGAGGAAATGCGACATCGGCAAGTCTGGCCATCTGCCCATCCGCGTGTCTATATAGACGAATACTCGAAAAATGAGTTAGATGGGTGAAATTTTAACATATGGTTTCACCACCAGGATTCCAGATCTGCATTGAATATTAGACTGAATCTATGAAACGGTTGACTCTCTACCGGCCTGTCTCCTCGTGAGTATGAAAGCTCTGTGAAACGCAATAGGCTAGTAGAAGCGCCAAGCTGCCGTAGCACAGGTCACAAGAGCTGGCTCGTCGCTGGTGAAACACAATGATCTACACACGTGCACGAGAGTTTTGGATTTCAAAGGATGTGGTGACTTTCTTTTAAAAACTGAAATGGTGGATGACTATTTGAAAATGTTTGAATTATACTATAGGAATAAAATGCTTTGTAAATATAATCTAATTTCACCTTAACTCTTTAAACCCGAGGCGAACTTTTTCTTCTAGGTCCTTTAAAACTGGGACCTTTTGGACTTTCCCAACTTTGGTGGTCATTTACCACACCACACCCTTCTATAACCTTCCCTTAAGGTGCACTGAAATGGGCTACAGTTTGCAAGGATAATTGGTCCCTCTCTACCGCGGTTATCTCCTAAGCGATCTCATAACCTCCTCTCCCCTCAAAAGAAGCCAACTGCCTCAGACCGGCCTTCTTCGCTGTTAAAAGGAAATTTTTAGACCGCCTCACTTGGTGTCAGAGTTTAACAAAGGTATTTTAAAAGTTAATACCTTCTATATTGTGAAATAAAACGTTGTTTCCTATGTTGTTCTGTCCAGTGTATGTTTCATTTTCATTTGTTCTTGTACCTGTTACTTGTTTATGTCCCTTCTTAAAAAATAAAATTCACCTCCATCCATCCAAACGGAAAGGAGCCAAATGGCTCTAAACACGGGGATGCAGGTGGTGTAATGTAATGTAAAGTAGCAGCGATTTGAATGAACGAACTGGCTTAGTGCCAAGTGAGTTTAGGTGCTAACACTAGAAAGGTGAATTTTCAGCATCTTTGCGTTGAAACTATAGATTAAAATTTTAGATCATATCCATTGATGGGTAGACTCTCTGTTCGTGTGTATACGAACGCAATAACAGGAAAACGGAATGAGCTAGATAAATGAAATTTGGTATCCGTGTTAACACCAAATTTTCAGCTTTGTATCAAATTTTTGTCCAGGATGATCGACAGGAGTAAGCCCCAAATGCATACAAGATAATCGTCGTCCAAAAACGACGAAGTCAAACTCAAAACGAGCCTATATTGTGAAAGTGCATTACAAAGATGTGAGATGTATATTCCTGATGATTCTCTTTTAAAAGCAATTATTTTTAAAGCTTTTTTTATAACCGAACAATAAGGGAAAAATTACATTTTCTCGAAATCCAACATTATACAAAAGTCCCACGCTCAAATTGGAAAATTTTTTTCCTTAAAATTACATTTAAAAAAAAATGCGAATTAAGCGAAAATCTTTATGGACTTCTGTCCTTCAGACATGAATTTTTTGGGTAATTTTTACGTATATCAGATGATATAAACACTAAAAGAGCCCTGATTAGTGTGTAAATGGCAGGCAGGTGAGCTAATAATTTGCGCAGAATAAATTTATGCTTGAGTGAAAAAGTAAAAAAGCAATTAACATAGAAAGTTTCCAGTTTTAGTTGTTCGGAAACATAATTTTTCCAATATTAGGAGAGAGGTTTGAGCTTTCTAAAAATTATGTTCTCTAAGATTATATTATTCTGGAATTTTCTTCGGTAAAAGTATTTAATTCTATCGAAATCTTCGCGTGGAACTCTTTACTAGGGTTTCTATTTTCGGTAACCCAAGAAATCGTTAGATTCTCAGACTTTTGATATACCCGATTATACTTGGTTCCCGGGAACAAACTTTTTTTATAATTTTACAGAAAATCACCTGTCAAGAATGAAATTTCATACATTTATACTAAAGCAATGTTTGGCTGTGAAAAATGGTTTGTTTAGACATCAAAAACGTTGGAATAGTTTGTTGGCAATACTTGGAAGATGTTTAGAGATAAAATCAGCAAATTCAAAAGCATTAACTTGTATTAAAAAACAATTTTGGTTAATGTAGAATTTGAAATTCGGTCTGCTATTGTATCACACTGGAAGCCAGTAAAAATTGACCTAGAGAAATTATGTTGTGGAAACAATACTTTGCTAACTGTCGAAGGAATATTTGCTTTCATTATTTGAGAGTTCAACCAACTCTCTAATAATGAAATTCCTGGAGTTCTCCTGGAAATTCTCCTGGGTGAGAATTTGAAATATTCTCTATTCCAAAGAATTAGTGATAGACGCAATCCTAGTTTAGCTAGATTAATGTAATATCTAAATTTTAGGAGAAAGAATGATGATGCTACAGATACTGTTGATTTTTCACGTAATAAAAACTCTTTGAGTCAACAAGCTAAAATAATTATGACAAGGCTTTTTTCCTAGGAAGTCAACTCTTTGCTCACAGAAGAAGAGAGCACGGAAGCATTGGACGAGAAATCTTGAATGTTGTACGAAAAACTATCAACTCAAAGACAAAGGTCCAATATTGTTCAACTAGCAAGAGTTCGAGCTTGAGCAAGACAGAGAAGCAAGAATTGTAGTTATTTACTTAAAGAAGAAAAACAATCATCAGATATTATAAAACTAGGTGAGGCTTTGAAAACAATTCCTCCAATATCAACTTAAGCTGAGAGAGCATTTTCTGGTGCCTTGATTATGCAGAACAAATCTAAGAAATAGGCTGAGTGATAAAATCAGAGATTGCATATGTTTTCTCAAATAATGTTTTTTAAATGAATAATTAATATATATTTTATTCGTATTTTGTAGCTCAATTTATAAAGGAGTATAAATTTTGGAATTTGTGAATATCTTTATTTTGTGTTATTATTATTGATATCAATAAAAAATAACTAATTTTTAGATTTCTTTCAAATTTTGATGCATTCCCAGGAGTTCCAGGAAAGGAAAATGGGTGGAAAATCACAAACCCTTAAACCCCGTGATTAAGCAATTCAGACGTCAAATGTGAAGGTTTAACAATTAGACATCATCCGGTATCTGAGATGCCAGCCTTCATTTACATAAATTTAAATTACAGCCAATAAAAAATTCTAAGCATTGTTGCGGAAATCTAAAAATTTTGATATTCCTTGAAAAGGAAGACTATTAAATGAATATTACTGCACTGAAAATTTTATTCGTGGTCATTCAAAGTGTAAAATTAAGAAAACTCGTTTCAGTGCGTCCATAACGCATTGCTGACATCTAAAATTTTGTTTGAAGTCCTATAGCTTACTGGAACTTCTGGGTAAATCGCTGAGACCTTCATAATGCACTTACTATTTTTATTAGTTCTAAGAATAAAAATATTCTTTCGGTCGACATGCAATTACATTACATAAAGCAATAGATGGCACTGTGAAACATCGAAGATAGATAATGCTACATACACTGCATACAAAGAACACCGTATACGCGCATTAGGTACGATAATGCTATTAAAAATGGTTACGAATGGTAGTTTTGTGTATTTATTGAGACAATATGCATATCTGAAGAGCTGCCAGCTCTAGTTTCTAAAAAATATTAATTATTTTATGCAAATAACTAAATGAATAAAATTCAGGTCTTTTTTTTGGAAAACTAAAAAATGGTTTTACATCAGTAATAATAAAAATTAATGCACTGTACTTATACAGGTGTTAATCTGATGTTGGATTTCAGTCGAGTTTTGGGCATAAATGACATGAAAACATGCTTATAACATTTTTTTTTTAATAAAAAGGGATTTGCATCGATTTGCCCGATATAAGGTGGGGGCACATTGATTCTTTCACGGAAATATCGGAATTAATGATGACTAACAGGACGCAATTTGTTTGTCAATAACTTTCATAATCAAGGTTTAAAAGTTAAGAAAAGTAACAAGGTTTTTTAAATCATAATGTAACGTTTTTAATAAAACTAGAAAGAATAAAAGAATAATCTGTTTCTTCTATTAATTAATGGGAACTTGTGTATGCGTGTAAAATATTTTGAGGGTGCGAATGTGAACCTCAGCGCCGTTTATTTAAATTATAATCAGAATTTTAATTATTTTCACACCTTGCGAACTTTAATGATTTGAATTAATATCACGTAAATTAATTTTCTCTAAATTAAATAAATTCGTAAAAAATATTTTTATACAAAATTTACAACAATATATTCATTGATCCAATGAAATTCAAACCATTTTCATTGTTTAAACAAATATTTAATTGCTTGTTTCTCTTACATTGCTGGAAGCTAACTCCTATTGGATTTTACATTTTCTTGTTTCATCAATTTTTCTGTACTCATATATTTCGTGAAACACTTCATAGCTAGACTTGGAACAGTGTTAAGTTGCATGTAAATTTGAAGTTGTTTCATAGTTTTTATAAATTATTTTGTAGCAATAACAGTGGATTCCACCATCTTCTGTGTCGGCGGTGGCATAGTGGTAAAGTTTCAACTTCGTAGCCGGAGGGTTCGAAAATCCAATTCCACTGAAGATCAGCCATGTATGGGGCTTGCTGCGTGCAAATTACAGTTGGCTGAAAATTTAATATGGGCACTTTAAAATTTTCATATTTTTCGAATACCTTCCTAAAATCTGCATGGATTTTCTTAGAGTTTCGAACATTAGGCTTGAACTCACATCTTTCAGTGGACATTTGGTCACGAGAGCATTTAGGGGACCTACCAAAAAGTGATGAAGACAAAAGAAATACCGGCTCATCCCACTTCAAAGAAAGCTGATATCGTGATGAAATTTTCATCAATGGTTATATTTGATGTGAATAACATTTACATGCGACTTCGTAAATTTTTCATAAATATTCAGGAAGAAATAAAGGTTTTCTTAAATAGTCCCACATTTTTCTTCATGTTTTTTGCTTATAATAAGCAGAGTTTTCCCATAAATTGTACGGAACTTACAGAATACTTGACAATATGTAAGAGAAGCATTGTATTAAAATTTTAATTAAAGGAACTGAGTACTTTGGAAAATATGAGCATTTGTAGTAAATAAGTTTTTCACTGCGCATGTGCGGAAAGTAGTGTAAATTTTTTTCATAATTTCAGATCTAAAGATATATTGCAACTTATATAAATATTCTTGTTCAATACCGTTAGTATTCAGATAGATATCGGCATTGCAACTTGGTGAATTTCGGTACACTCTATGAGAGGCTTAATTATGAGGGTTCTTGCACAAACTGATAGATTTTTAGCTTGAAATTTCGAATTGCAATCGTTGAACTGTAATTTAAATTATGTATTTAACTTATAAGTATACATGAGCATTCAGGATATTAAACTTTCATAAAATTCAATATCAGTGGTTAGATACTCTTCTAAAATACATATTCTATTATTTTCACAGTACGAAGAAGTAAATTAAAAATTACAGGTATTTCGAACCTTTCGCACTGAAGATCGTAGAATGCAAATGTTTTCGACTTGGTTTATCTGTCTTGTCTTTTTCTGCCTTTATTGTATTCTGTACGTAACAATTTTTACATTTCGGAATAAATACGCCTGATGATATTACAGTAATTTGCAGCAGTATTTAAAAATGGATGAACTCAAAATAATTCACCATTGCTTATTTCAGAAATTGAACCTTAGCTGTAATTAACATAAAATTAAAAATATTTCAAAAATTTTATTAAAAGCATGCTTCGAAAAGAAATCTACTCAATGTTGAGACCTTCGGTGTGAACAATGGAAGAAAATCCCAGGAAGCAATATTTATAGGGTTGCCAAAATTGTCAAACAATGAAACGGAACGTGTAACTGCTAAATAAATAAAAAAATGAAAAAAGGTGGATAAGTAAAGGTTTATTTTACTAATAATCTACTGATTTTACTAATGTGGATCGAAAACCAATGAAGATAAAGCAATCTAATTAAACAAACACGTATAATAATAAAAATGCATGGTTAATCCTTTTTAACCCAGTTATATATTAAAGTTGACTTAACTTTCTTAATTATATCATTTTCTTCGTTCACATAATTATAAAATTGGCGCAAGTCATTTTAAATGTAAATGATGCAGAATTTAGGGATAAGACGGGACAAAAACGGGAATAATAATAATGCGGGACTGAGCAATGAAATACGGTGACAGTCCCGTATATACGGGATGCATGGCAACCTAAATATTTGTTGCAACAAAGAAAATGAGTTATGTTTCATGGCTACAATGAAAAGCAAACTGAAATAAGAGATAGAGGAGATGAAATTAGAGCAAAACTTATATGCCAACGAAATTAATATCATTGAAAGTTTAGAACCAAAATATTCCGTCTTCTGATTGGCGATTTCATTGTATAAATGTGACAGATGGTGGTGTTATGTACTGAAGGTAGATGGCTCTGTATGCAAATATATTTGGTGCAAAAGTATAGCGTGGAAAATGATGATGGAAAAATCATTTTGTTGCCGTATTATTTTCGAAATTTAGCGCGAGTAAAATTGAATATATATCCCTTATTTTTCAATAAATAAAATTATAATTTAGTTTTAAAAAATCACTAAGATTCACATCTCGACCAATCAAAGTATGTTTGGGCTAAATTTGTTAGTTCTTCAGGAGCTTCTTATTCTCATAGCTCTACAGGACTGCTCTGTCGGTCTACCCTGTAGAGCTATTTATTTTGTGGGTAATCATTTTGACATTAAGCAATTTACATCACACGAAGTCTGGAAATCCTTAATGATTGACCATTGCATTTTATTTTGGTAGGGCTAAATGAAGATAGTAACAATTATTTAATATCAGCTGCATTTGTAAAAGGGTTCTCTTTTAGCTAAGGGAAAGTTAATACATAAAATTCCATTAAAATGACGCGAAATGCCTAAAGATCTTTTTGAGCACGAGATTTAAATGAACATGAGAATTCCCTTTATATCAAATGAAATTTAAAACAAGAAATTTCTTTTCAAATGAATAAAATACCTAAAGCCCTTTTTTAAACATGATATTTAAAGATACGACCAACTTTTTCCTCAAACAAAATTTTTGATTCTTGGCTTCTTTTTCTGATTTATATATTTTTTGTAAGAACGTGTATAAAAGAATTCTCTTGTAAAGAAATTCTACCTTATAAAACAATTTCATTTACCTTTTCATAATACAGACTACATAAAAGATATTCAAAATAAACTTAAGAATAGATCAAAAGTAATTTTACACTGAATTAATTAAAATTTTCCTTGTTTTAACTTCAAAAGAATAATCCTACTTTTATCAAAGAATGAATCATTTCGCCAAAACAGTTAAAAATCGGATGTTTTCTTTTTCAATATTCATATTTAACGAGGATTTCGTTGTGGAATATTTAAATTTACATCGGAATGTCACCAAAGATTGTCTACATTCCAGAGGTGTAGTGGAGTCGGAACGCAGATCCATGGCTGTCATTTTTAAGAGAAACAAATAAGAAAAAATGCAAAAACCTTCTTAAAATAGTGCAATTTTTGTCACTCACGTTAGAGAGTTCCGGCCCTTCTTCATTTGTGTCAACACTACTGTTACATTCATCATATCGGGGCAAATATGTTATTTTTATTGCGTTAAGAAAAGCGAAGATTTTCCACCCTCAAATTGAAAATATTTTAATACAAAAAGTAGGAGCTTCGAATCTTCAGAGCGAATCGTATTAGCATGTTCATGCTTCATTCATTTGGATTGGACGGTTGTATTTCTGTGTGTAACGATTTTCATATCAAGGAACATGAAGAAAGAATACCAGCCTAAAAACATTATTATATTTTAAAAAATGTCGGAAACTCTGGCGTTTAGGGAATTTTATTATGATATCTCGATGGAATGCACTCGAAAAGGCGGATTCTGCGCTTGTTTACAATACAGACGATTCCAATTCCTACATTGAAAGTTTAAGATTCGTATATTAGCCGACATTCAGAACGCTAGCTGTAATTCACAAAGTTAGAATTTCAAGATTTTTTCATATAATTAAGAGAGGAATTGAAAGTATATATAAGTGTAGATCGAAGTTGAAAACTGGTAATTTAACTTTTTATTGCAGTGAACATTTTGTTAAGTAATCATTCAGAGGGTAGAATCAAGTAAAATTGTTTCAACACCCCAATTAAGAATTCCTGATAAATTTTTGTTACAATGTCAGATAGCTTGATTCTATTTTTGGATTCATTGCAAAAATTTTAAAAATGCAGTTAATATTTTAAAACATTCTCAGAACCAAAATATTCTTTCGGCTGATAACGATTTTATTGTTTAAATACGATAGATGGTGCTGTTATGCACTGATGACGGATAACACTTTATGTGCTGAAGTAAAAAGGCCCCATATATTCACAATAAAGTACGAATTGACCGTAAAATAGATCATGAAGAGAAATTTTGTGTATTTATCAAGAAAATATGCATATCTGAAGATTCATAGTCCTAGTATCTTTAAAATATGAATTATTTTACGCAACGAAGTAATTGAAATTCAGTTTTAAAAGCGAAGTTTGAAAAGATTATTACAGCACATGCAGATTAAAAGGTATGTTGACTACGAAAAACATACAAAAAAGGGAAAATTCTGCTTTTGTGTTAATACCCGATGAAAGCAATATTTTTTACCTTAAAGTTATCATTGTCAAAAGAGCTTGAGGAAAGAATTTTATGAAACAATAAAGTTAGTTAAAATCATTGTCTCAATTTTGCTTAACCCATTAAAGCCGACTTTTAAATACTTTAAAAATATAGCTTTTTGTTCCATAACTTGTTTAGTTAGGTCAGTTAGAATATACTATGAGATTTTAAGATTTTTCAAAACGTTATTTATATGATTTTTTTGGTTGGCAAGTTTTCGTGCCAATCGGCTATAGAGAGCACAAAAAAGACGAAAAAATTAAAATATAACATTATGTTATTTAATCTAAAATAAAACAATAATAGACAATGAAATAAAATAAAAAAAATAAAATAAAATAAAAATAAAATAAAAATAAAATAAAATAAAAATAAAATAAATGAAATAAAATAAAAATAAAAAAGACAAAGAACAGAAATAAATGTTCGAAAAAATGTAAATGCAAATAACCTAACCTATGATACAATATGGTACGTTTTGTGGCACTCAGCACTTTTTCACATCGGTAGATCGATCTTTTTCCACAATTTTTGCATCTTCCAAACTGTTTGTCGGATTTATACAACCAGTGATCTTTTCTGTCATATCTTTGTTGGTTAAATGTATTCTTTTGCAACACTAATGATCTTCCAGGACCAATGGAATGTATGCCAAACTTTCCTAATATCTTCCTGAGAGCACTCATGTTGTAAAGTGAAGCGAGAAGTAACCGCCATCAGGCGGCGATGTTGTTGCGTCAGCCTGCAAGCTGACGGATGTAATAGAACGACTTGTGATCTCGTCGTTGCCGTATGTTTTTTGTGTATCTCTGCGTTTGTGTCGTCCATTGTCAATAAACGTATGTGTCTGAAAGGCTTTTAGTCTTATTTGGCCAAAGTACCCAGCATCTGGTAGATGCAAGCCCCATAAGATTTATGAATTCTATGAGTCTATGTTAAATGGTTTTCGAACATAGTGGTACCCTCGGCGGGACTGCGAGTACTTTGGATTAGAACTTTTGTGAATTCTGTTCTCGACATGACAATGGATTTGACACTGCTGAAAACACAGAGGAAATCTTTCCGTACCTCTTTTACGGTATGTGCTAAGAAAATTGATGACGAGCTTTTAAAAGAAGCTCCTGAACTGACGCAACTTTCGATTTTGAAATCGCAGATTAGCGATAAATTTGCGCGCTTGGAAACATGCCAGGCAGAAATTACGAACCTGATTTTGAAAACTGAAGGTGCCGAACAGGCATATGAAGAAGACTTTTTGTCTGCTGAGAAATACCGAGATAATTATATTGAACTTTGTTCGCAAATCGAACAATTGTATTTGAAAGACTCGAGTACTAAGGATTTCTCTGAAAGGAGAAAATTTAAGCTCCCGAAGATTGAGCTAAAGAAATTCGACGGAGATGCTAAAAATTATTTGAGTTTTTGGAGCCAATTTCGAAAAATACATGAAGATTCAAATATACCGATCGAAGATAAATTCCAGTATCTTCTATAAGCTGTTGTGCCAAAATCAAAGGCTGCTCGTGTGGTTGAAAGTTTCCCGGCAACAGCGGATAATTACCAGAAAGCGATTTCGCAGCTTCAGGAACGCTTTGGAAGAAATGATCTATTGGTGCAGATATATGTAAGAGATCTGTTGTCTATGGTCATGAAAAACGCGGCCACCGGACGCTCAAAAACAGATCTTCCAGCATTATATGACGAGTTGGAAGCAAAAATACGAGCCCTGGAGAGCTTAGGAAGAACGCAAGAAAAATATGGAGATTTTCTATGTCCATTAGTGGAGTCCTGCTTACCTGAAGAAGTGTTAGTGGCCTGGGAACGGAGCCGAAATCATAGCTTTACAGAGACTAAAGAATCCCGAACTTTAGAACAATTGATGAACTTTCTTCGTCAGGAAGTTAAAGGGGATGAAATGGTCAGTTTAGCACGGACTGGTTTCGCCTCCAACCAGAGTTCTCGACGAAAGGAACTCCATAATGATCACGTAAAACAATCCGAGTCAACAACAGCATCAGCTATAGTAAGTCTTCAAACACCAGGTAAGATAATTCATAACTGTATTTTTTGTGATAAATCACATCCTAGTGAAAAATGTTTTTCCGCAAGGAAAATGACTTTAGCTGCTAAACAAAAATTATTGTTAAAGAAAGGTGCATGTTTTTCTTGTTTAAAGAAAGCTGGTCATTTAAGTAAATTTTGTAATGTTAAAAATCAATTGAATTGTTCTCATTGTAATAATCGTCATTTTGATATAATGTGTGATAAAAATAATGAATCTAAATGTGTTCCAAAACCTGAAAATTCCCTCTCTAATTGCAGCAAAAGCGAAACTATCTTTTTGCAAACTCTTTGCGTTCTTATTCGTTATCAAGGTCAACACGAATTAATTCGCGTTGTGATGGACTCTGGATCACAAAGTAGCTACATCAGCGAAAACATCATAACTCAGCTTAAAGCATCTCCTCTTAGAACCGAAACAGTGATTCATGCGCTGTTCGTGGGGAAAGAAACTAAACCAACATATCATGAAGTATTTCCGGTCGAGATCAGTAATTTAAATAGAACTTTTTCTTGTAGTTTTGAAGTTCTTTCAGAAAAAACGATTTGCGGTTTTATACCTAGGATTGAGAATAAACAGATCTTGAATGAATTAAAAAGAAAGAAAATAGATTTTACTGATTCTTTTCGAAATGAAACGGAAATTAATCTTTTGATCGGAGCAGATGTCTTAGGAAAATTATTGACAGGAAATACAGTTGAATTAGAGTCCGGCTTAACAGCCGTAGAAACGAAACTAGGTTGGACTATATTTGGAAAGGGCTCATATGAAAAGGATAATATTTTAACGACATTATCAATGCATTCCATGAACGTACCGCTAAATAAACTTTGGCAACTTGAGGTTTTAGGGATATCGAGCCCAACCGAAAAGGAAAAGGGCGATCTTGATTTAAATGATTTTAATGACAAAATGAAAATTCTTCCTGGTGGAAGATATGAAGTAGAACTTCCTTGGAAATATGATTCTAAGAATTTACCCAGTAATAAAGAGTTAGTCTGGAAAAGACATGAAAGAATGATTAACAGAACTACAGAAAAGGAGAATTTTTTTCGGATTATCAGAAAGTATTCCAGGATTGGGAAAAATTGAACATTATTGAACGCGTGCCAGATTTCGAATTGAATAGAGAATGCCATTATTTGTCACACCTGCCAGTGATTAAATTAGATAGCCAAACTACTAAAATTCGTCCGGTTTTTGACGCTTCTGCCTCTCAGAGGGGGAATCCTTCTTTGAACGAATGTTTATATAAGGGAATTAATCTTATAGAATTAATACCTGATATTCTTGATCGATTTAGAATGTATCCAATCGGTATTAGTGCGGATATAGAAAAGGCATTCTTAATGTTGTCTGTTGCACCTAAGGATAGAGACTTTCTGAGATTTTTTTATCCTTGTAATGATGTAGAATTGATTTACAGACATTGTAGAATTGTGTTTGGTGTTTCTTCGAGTCCCTTTTTATTGAATGCTACAATTATGCATCTTCTTGAAAATTGTACAGAATTTTATGATGTTGTACAGAAACTTAAATGTTCTTTCTATGTTGATAATTGTTTAACTGGAGTGCATAATGTTTCAGAGGCTGAGGATTTTATTGAAAAAGCAAAACTTATCATGGCTAAAGGTTGTTTTAATTTGAGGGGTTGGGAGAGCAATGTAGAGTGTAAACATGCTAGTAAGCATTCTGGAAACACTTCGGTTTTAGGAATAATTTGGAATTTGGATGAGGATACATTGAAGTGTAAAATTGACTTTGAAATTTTATCATGCGAAACTAAAATAACTAAGATATTTATTTTGTCTACGGTACAAAAATTCTATGATCCTCTTGGTATGTTGATTCCTTCTACATTGCTCCCTAAACTCATATTACAAGATTTATGGAAATCTCATTTTTCTTGGGAGGAGGAATTGCCTTTTACTTTTGTTGATAAGTTTTCTAAATGGTTAAATGAAATGTATTTATTGAAAGATGTAACTTTGCCACGTTTTATGAACTTTAATGAAACATCTGAATTGCATGTGTTTGTAGATGCATGCAAGGGGGCATATGCTGCTTGTGTCTTCGTTAGATCTGAGGTAGAAGGTGAAAGTAAAGTGAGACTCATTCGCGCAAAGAACAGAGTAGCTCCTTTAAAATCTTTGAGCATTCCAAGGTTGGAATTGATGGCTTGTTGCATCGGAGCAAGACTTGTTAATTCTGTTATCAAGGCGATCGATGCATCAAGTATTAAAGTCACACTCTGGTCGGATTCCACTGTTGCTTTGTGGTGGATTAAAGAATATGGAGACTGGTCTGTTTTTGTTGCCAATCGCGTTAAAGAGGTCAGAGAGCTAACTGGGTGTTATTCATGGCGACATGTACCAGGAAATATGAATATTGCCGATCTTTTATCTCGTGGATGTACTCCCCAACAAATGTTAAATTCCAAATGGTGGGAGGGTCCATCTTGGTTAAAAGAAAACCCTGAGTCTTGGCCTGTTAGAGACATTATTTGTCAACCTAAAGAAGTAGATATTGAAAAGAGAAAGAGCAAATTAGTAAACATGAATCTAACAGAAGACACACCCCCTTGGTATGCAGAAAGATTATCTGATTATGATAAAATGATTCGAGTATTTACTTGGATATTGAGATTTGTAAATATTTGTAAATTGGTTAATGGAAAATGTAAAGACTCGGAACTTTCACAATCTGAAATTGAATATTCTGAGAAGAAACTAATTCGTTTAGTTCAGAGCTATTATTTTTCTAATGCAAAATCTTCCAATTTCATTGAAACTTTCCTAGACAATGAAGGTATTCTAAGAGTGAAAACGAAAATAATTAATCGAAATGATGATAGATCTTTTCTGTATCCAATACTGTTACCAGAAAAATGTGAATTTACTAAGCTATTAATTAGAACTGTACATAGGAAAAACTGTCATGCCGGAATTCAAATGATGCAATGCCTGTTAAGAGAAAAATATTGGATAATCAGGGCTAGGAAAGCTATTAAAAATGTCCTGTATAATTGTGTTATTTGTAAACGCTTTAAGATTAAATCTATGTCAAGCGAACCAACACCTTTGCCACCAGACCGAGTAACAGATTGTGCGCCATTTGAAATTGTGGGAATAGAGTTGGCAGGGCCACTCTTTTTGAAAAATGAAGGAAAAGTGTGGATAGTTCTTTTTACTTGTGCGGTATACCATGCCATTCACCTTGAACTTGTAAATTCCCTATCTTCTGACGCTTTTCTATTGGCCCTTAGACGGTTTATCGCTAGACGTGGACGGCCACGAACGATTTATTGCGATAATGGAACTAACTTTCGGGGCGCCTCTAATGATCTATCAAAATTGAATTGGAGTAAAATTCTAAAAGAAACCAGAACTCCTAAAATATTTTGGAAATTTATTCCTCCTACCGCGGCTTGGTGTTGAGGCTGGTGGGAAAGGTTGGTTCGCACTCTAAAGGATTTGTTAAAACGTACTTTAGGTAAATCAGTTTTAACTTCTAATGAACTGTATACTGTAATTTGTGATTGTGAATCCATCATTAATTGTAGACCGTTAACATATGTCTCAGAAAATCCAGAATAATTGATTCCTCTTACCCCTAGCATGTTCCTTATCGAAAACAGAAGTTCGAACACTGGGGATATTGAACAGTTAAATTCGAGCAGTCTCAACAAAAGAATAAAATATCGAAGTAAACTTTTGAAGGATCTACGCCAACGCTTTAGAAAGGAATACCTTGGCCAACTTGTGCAGAAACATAATGAAAAGCATTCGCGTAATCCTCAGGTTGGAGAAATAGTTTTAGTAGGTGATGACAATAAAAAACGTTTGTTTTGGGTTTTGGCGAAAATTATTGAGTTGATTCCAGGGCGCGATGGGAAAATTCGCACTGTTAAACTTAAAACTCAGCATGGGACAGTTTTACGCCCTATACAGCGTATCTATCCTTTAGAAATTTATTCAAATCAATCTGTTGATAAGGAACCAGGTGGGGAGGAATCTAATTCCCATGATGTGTCTGATAATAAAAATAAATTGTTGCCTGGGGCTGATGATGTAATAATGAGAAAATACACCTCATCTGGAAGATATGTGAAAGCACCTAAGAGACTGGATCTTTTGAATAATGTTTGTTATGTGCTTGAGACTCTTTCTGAGTCTCAAGGGGGGGAGGATGTTGTAAAGTGAAGCGAGAAGTAACCGCCACCAGGCGACGATGCTGTTGCGTCAGCCTGCAAGCTGACGGATGTAATAGAACGACTTGTGATCTCGGCGTTGCCGTATGTTTTATGTGCATCTCTATGTTTGTGTCGTCCATTGTCAATAAACGTATGTGTCTGAAAGGTTTTTTTTATTTGGCCAAAGTACCCAACATCTGGTAGATGCAAGCCCCATAAGATTTATGAATTCTATGAGTCTATGTTAAATGGTTTTCGAACAACTTGACTCCAAACCACCCATTAAATCACAGAGAATTATCTCTGTGCATTAAATAATGAAGGCATATAATTCGAACATTAGTCAGCATCCAAGACGCTAACTGTAATTCACTTGATAAGCAGTAATTTACTATGAAAGTTAATTTAAAGAAATTGAAAAATATATTTAAACATTATTTGAATAGGAAAAGTGGTAAATAATTATTATTGTACTGTCAGTTTTATAAAGTGATCATTAAAAGTGTCGAATTCAGCAAAAATGTTTCAATGCTACAATAACGCATTGCTGACGTCTAAATTTCAATTAAAATATCCGATAGCTAACTTTTATTTCTGGGTAAATCCCAAAAGTCTTCAAAATGCAGTTAATATTTTTAAAAATCCTAAGAACCCAAATAATCTATCTGCTGATATACGAGTTAAATGCGATGGATGACGCTGTTATGTACTAAGGATAGATAGCGCTGTATTCATTGCAAAAATATGACACAATATGCGTTCAATAAAGTACGAGATTACTGTAAAATAGTTCATAAAAAGTAATTTTGTGATTTATCAAGGAAATATGCCAATTTGAAGAGTTGTATTTCTAGTACATGAAAAGTATTAAAAATTTTAACCAAATAACGAAGTAATTAAAATTCAGATTAAAAAAGGTGCGTTTGATAGATTTATTGCAGCCCATGCATATTAAGAAATATGAATACTGCGAAAAAAATACACAAACATGAAAAGTCAACACTGTCAAAAGCACGTGGAAAAAAATTGAGGAAACAATAATCTTAGTTCAAATTTCATAGCAATAAGAACGTAAAGTTACAAAATGTGTTTAAAACTAATTTTGAAAAAATTATTTAAATTAATAAAAAATTGCATTGAAATAAATTTAATATCCCTGAAAATCTTATTTTTTGAATTTCAAAGTGGTTCAAAAAAGCTTTGGTGCTTTATTATCCTTCAAAATCATTGATAAAAATTGTTAAAGTGCAATTAATTTTTGATTAATTAAAAATTTAAATAATATTTTGAAAACGCCTTCTTATAACAGTGCTCAAGAAGTAACTACATGCCAAATTATTAACTGTAGGTCCAATGGAACGTTACATTCTGTGCCTAAGGATCTTTGCAAATAGTTGTTTACAGATAATAGCCAGTTTTGAAACAATGATAATTTGCGAAGAAAATTGAAGTTTGGTTCATTATGTTCAGCAACTTTATTTTGCAGCAATAACAGAGGATTCCACCATCTGCTCTTCAGATAAGTCATAAATGCATTAGGTTTTAATTTCCCATTTCGAAGTACCTAGCTGACTGGGACAGTAACCTCCTCGGATAATAGAAAAATTGGTTTACAGAGACTAAATTAAAATCATGTCTTCTTTCCGTTCGACAAGGCTTTCCAAATTAGTTCATTTGAAATTATAAAAATAAGATCTCAAGTATTCACATTTCAACATACACTGTCATAAGTAATTTAACTTCGACGTGTATTTTTTTAGAGACATTAATTAGTTTTAATGAGCGGATTTGAGAATGTTACCGATTTTTAACTGCTTTTTTTATAATTTTCCCAATGATGTTTTAAGGATGTTTTCAAAAGCACATTTTTCCCTGTTCATCTAAGCGAACTTTTTTCAATTACTATTTTTCTAATTAACTTCTTGATACAAAAAAGAACCACCGATAGTAACCTTTCATACATCTTTTCATCGTGAAAATCCGCTTCAATGCCAACGTTGACACCATTTTCCGAAAAATTAGATTACCTCAATGAAATACGGAAATTATAGTTTTATTTTCTGGTAAATGATCGCTTAACAGAGACCATGGTTTATTGAAGCCCGGATAATCGAGTTTTCACTGAACAAGAAAATATTAAAATCCTTTAAAAACTCCGACCTCGAGTTTGTGATGAAAAATTATGAAACAGTTTTATAAAATGTACCGGAGAGAAATTATGTGTCAGCATCTGTGAACAGACTCATAAACGAGAAGAGCTAGAGGGATGAAATTTGGTATGTTGCTTTTACAAAAGTTTAACTTATTTTGGTTAATATTTTACGAAATCTGCCATGGAAAAGTCTGTCTGTCCATCCATCTGCATATGTAGATAATTTCTCAATAACGCATTGGGCTAGATGGATGAAAATCAGCATATTGTTTCGACATCAGAATTCTCCCCCAAGTCCTATTATACTGCCTCATCGTGGCGGGGGGATGGCTGTGGGTGGAATGTACGTCTGGAGTTTTTTCTCCTGGCAGGGTCACCCAAAGCGTGAAGGCCATTCCATTATACCCAGCTAAAGCATAAAAGCAATGGACAAAGTTAGACTTCTTCCCTCGGGCGTCCAAGGTCTAGTGACAACAGAAGTTGCACTCTCCTCCTTTACCATGAATCGTTCGCCTATAGTATTATGATTTTCTGTGGGCGAGCGGACTCTTGGACTTGATTTAGCTGAGGACTAGAACAAGTGGAATAAGTAACAACAACACATCAGAATTCTAGATCTGTATTGAGTATCAGACAGAATCCAGGAAACGGTTTGCTCTGTGTAGATCTGTCTCTTCGTGAGTAAATGAAAGCTTCAAAAATGCAAGAAGCTAGAAAGAGGAGTTTCGATATTTTTAGGCAAAACTGTAGATCAGGGTCAAGTTTTGGGTCATATCCGGGAGATGACTGTCCGTGTGTGTGTGTGAACACAATACCTGAAATATGTAACGAGGTAGATAAATGAAATTTGATATGTGTGTTCACACCAAATTTGTAAATCTGTATCAAATTTTGGATCAAGATGGTTAACGGGAAGGAGTCCAAAATATATACAACATAATCGTCAATAAACGTTGAAATTCAGTACAAAGCGCGCCCATACTATATAAGTGTATGAGTAATTTGTGGAAAGAACAGGACATTTCTGCTAATTTCTTTATTAAACAAAATCATTAAATTCTTTTATTCATGTTCATATATTAATTTCATAGATTAAATGAAAAACGAATTTTAAAAATATGCTTTTATTAGTGCGCAGAAGAGCCGAATTTTTTAAATTTTAATTATTTACCACATTTTAATCCTGAGATATATTGTTTTTCCTACTTAGTACCAGTTTGGTGCTCCTGGTATTGAATTAAACTTTAATTTAGTTAAAGATTAATTGATAATTAGGCTTTCAAAGTATTAAAGCTGTCATCGAGAACATATTTCAAAACCGTTGAGGCATCCAGAAGTGAGTGGAGAATCAATTATAAAATTCCACCTTTGACAACATGAAACGAGTCAAGTTAAGTCAAAGTTTTTATATATACCCAGACCTAGTGAAAGCGAAAAAATGAAACTTCATTGTAAGTATAGCGTTTTGTGTTGCACTTGTATAATTTATAACTAATGTAGAATAATTGCCTTATGACCTGTATGAAAGGAAACCATGATGCCAAGTGACCTGTCTTCGTGACAGATATCTTATGGGCAATTGCTGGAGTCACATTTATTACTCAAAGTCGATGTTACTAACGATAATAGTAACCAGCGAGTGTGCTTCCCTCTGGACTTTCTTGTATATTTACAGAATGATCTCTTTTGGGTTTACTACAGCCGTGTTTCGAAAAATATCTCGAGCACGCATTTCAAAATACGCGTAAGTTATTATTTTCTCTTAGCCCGATTTGGTACCGAATTTCAAACTGATCAACAATTTTCATCTAAGGACAATGTACCAAATTCCAATCGTCAAGCTTGTTCCGTTTTTTAGGTATTGCGATCATACATACAATGTCTTCCTATTGTCAGAAATTTTTTTTAAATTTGAAACTAATCTGCATTTTTTTTCTAAAAACCATATAACAAATTTTAATCATAGAGATTTTTCCGTTTCTGAATTAGCATGTTCATATATAGACGGGAAGATAGATAAATTATTTTATGTTGTTTGATATTTATTGCAATCTTTGGTAACCACTTACAAAATTTCAGAAGTCTAGCTTGTGGTGTTTCTGAGAGATTATATTACATAAACACTGAAATACAGACAAGCATAGTTGCAAAAATGTTTTTTTCGGATTCTGAAAGGTGAATATTCGTAAAAATCTCAATGCCGAATTATTGGGCGTTTGCAATACTTTCTCTTTTTATACTTAGCATAAGAGAAAATAAAAAGAATGTGATTCTTTGGTACCTGATTTGGAATCTTCGCTTAACCCAGAAGCGTTATTATTCCTCAGCACACACATCAAAAGATCTCTTTGTCCCCGTTTTATCCCGCAGGAAATTGATTTCGAAAGATTTTTTTATTTTTCATATTTTTTTGGTAGAATAATATTTAGAATAAAATGCAGGAGCACAGATTTTCCTTGAAAAAGATCGTCAGGGAATGGGAAAAAACTTTTCAAGGAAAAGTGCAAAAGTTGCGAAAATTGCGATTTTTTTTCCACCTTCAAGTCTTCTTTTTTTTAAACAAAAACAATCGGTTACGAAGTTATAAAGTAGTTTCTCTGACTTGCTAATCTTGGCGACAAAAGGAATCTTCTAGAAAATTCATGAGTTGTTGTACTGTCTCTTCTTGGAGCGGGAAATATCAAGAACCTTCTAGAGATTATCATATGATGTCACATCCTATTGGAAAAGGTATAAAAGCAAGCTATTCAAACCAAGAGCGGATTAGCTGGAGTTTGGTCCGCAGTGAAGCTGTTGAACTGAGAGACATTTGAGCGCTATTGAAAGTGCTGTGACTGAATTTTGGTCGTGATCTCAGTTGTTAACTTTTATAAGTGCTTTTTAGTTTTGTTACATGAACTACTTTAGTGTCTTTGCTGAAATTTTAGTGGAACAAAGTTTAATTTATTTTTTTATTAACCTGCTTGTTGGACTGCATTCACGTACACCCACCAGACGATTTTTGTAACAATGGAATGACACTTTGTATTCCAGCTGACGAAGCTATCTGCAGTGATCAGACCCAAACTTTCTCGTATACTCCCTCCTCATGAAACTTGCGGAACTTGGGCAAGACTGTGACCGCCACGAGTACTCAGACTTTTATTGCCCTCGGAGGCTTGGGAAGAGTGTTTTGTCATTGGCGTACAAGCCATTAACGCCTAATCAATCATCTGCTGGTCATCTACAGAAGATGTTCAGTCAGTGACTCGTGTAGGTTTGCTCGAATTTAGAGTTATTGGCAAGAATGGCAAAGCGAACCGAAAAATCGAAAATTTATTTATCTAGAAAATAAACTTATTAGCATTTCAGTGTGTATTATATAAATCTGAGAGAATTTTTCTTGAAATAGTTAACATATAAATATATCTTCGTGTATTATCGTATAGTTCATATCATTGATAAGTATTTTTTCTGGCGAGAATAGATTTCATTTATCATTTAATAATGCATCTGGAAGATGGGCTTAATGCATCTAGAAGACTTTTTCTTCTCAGTCATACAACCTCCTGTCACATCTTATTCATTGATTGATAGTTAATGACTTGTACCCATCTGTCACTGTACCCAAGTGCCACGCAATCCTGAGAAAGTGGCATTGCTAAAGAGTGACAGCACAAGTTGGAGTGCCCCCACACCCTGCTTCTGACTTTAGATCATAGTGACGAAATAGGGCGAGCTTTGTGGTCAGTAGCACAATGAAGATAACCGAGTATGCATTTTTACGGCTTCTTTTAATCGATTGAAACCAAAATTTGATACAAATCTGCAACTCTGATTATGAGAAGAAATTTCATTTATCAAAGTTATTTCGTTTTGGAGTTATCGCGTTTGCTTGAAATTTAAAGGCGACAAATACTATGTTGGAAAAGATTCTAAAGATCGCCTCACACTATTATTTTGTGACGACGCTGATGAAGTGATAGGATGACCCCTCCAATCATAAGAAATTTACGGAAACCAAGGAGTTTTAAAAACGATAAAAAACTGCCAGTAAATTATGAAGGAAATAATTTGTGACGACGCTGATGGATGACCGTTTATATTTCTATGAAATGGCTGAAAATATTTGAAAATATAGGAGCAAAACTTAAAATTTTGCTCTTTATAATTCAATGTGCTGCCCACCATCAAGAGACTGACTTTTTACTGTATTTGAATAGGGTTTTTTTCTTTCCACTGCATTGTAATAGCAAACTACAACGCTTAGACCTGGAAATTAAAAAAAATAAAGATGCACAAATAAAAGCGTTTTCTTCCACCTGCATTTCAAAGCATCGAAACACGAAATATACATACGGAGGTTAACGTCCTTTAGGCTATAAATTAATATCATCTCCTTCTCGGAATCAATCAATCCTAAAGCTTGCATATTAATCACAATATGGAAGAAGAAATTTTTTTGACAATGTAAAAACTCTTTTTTCGTACTTGGCATCCGAGACAGTAAAAAACATTCAATGAACTAAATTCGAATCATAATGCTGTACTAAATACACGCAGACAATCAGCACGTTAATCGACGATTAAAGGTGTTTTAATTTTTAATTAAATGACTATCTGCATGCACATAAATCGATCAAAATAAAAATGTATAACTAGTACGCAAGATATGCAATAAAGGTATGATTTTTCCCCCATTTTGCTATTAATTTTAAAATTTCATTATTATTTTTAGTACAAAGTAATAATAAACTAGTACTATCTTAAAAAAAACTTTTTACACATTACTTTTGATTGAATTTGTATAAGCAACATTAATTTTGTAATAATCAAAATTGTTTATCAAAATTACGATAATGCGCCTTTTCATTTATATGTGGTTTTACGTCAATCACTTGAAAGACGTATAAACTTTGTTTTATAATCGATGGAAGTGTACATTGTGTGGTTTAGAAAAAAATGCCTAAAAAAATAGAATGAATCATGTTCTCAAATATATATGATGAAGAAAATTTACACAATTTATATATGTTAAACTCTTACCTCCTCCACAGACCAATTTTCGAAGCAAATGATTTATACCTTTACGCCCTTCAATCATTTACCAAACATTATTAAAAAAAGTTCCTGAATAAAATTAAGACTTTCACATTTTTAAAGTAAAACAGTTTCAACAAACAATTTTTCCTAGGTTAAAGTTGATGAATATTTTTTATAATATAAAAAATTAGCTGTATTTATTACAATTTTACAGAATTCTCATCAGAGACGATTAACAGATTGAATGTTATAGCAAAAATTAACTTTTCCTAGCATTGGATATCTATTTCCCAGCCCTATACATTAAGACAACGCATGCACAATAAAGAATTTGTGATATTGGGGATTTTAAAGGTTGTCGATAACTATTACTTCCGCTGAAAAGAAACACATTGCGAGCGAAAATGCTCTAAAGCGGAACATTCACCAGTTTTCCAATCCACTTTTTTGTTACACGGACGCCAAACCTTTTCATTAGTATGAAATCTCGATGATAATTGGCGGAGACTCAGGGAGAAATTGGAATTCCAACGTAGTTTGTTTTCCATTTGTCCATAAAAGTGAAATATGATCGTAGGAGGCGGGTGATAAATCATCTGTGTGGGGGGAGCGTTCTGGAGGGGGAATGTACGTGGGAGACAGACTGGAGAAATCAGGGCGGGGAGGAGAAGATGCTCTCACCTCAAAAAGCGAAACTCCCCAGTGTGGGGGAGGGTGGGTGGCAGTCAGTCTGGCGGAAGGAGGAGTAGGGGGATAGAAGCAGCCGGTACTCCTCTTTGGAGCCTATATCTATCGACTTGAATGGGTGGAAAACAAACCGGTCGTTGGTCCAAATGGAATAGTGCAGTGTTTTCGTGAATTCCCAGCTCTAGACTGAGATACCCATACATCTCCCATTCGATCAGAATATTACACTATTAATTTAACATACCAAGATGAAAATCTCGATTCGCAGTCATCACAAAAGTGTCCATTGTAACATGCAAAGAATGTCGACAATTGCTTTCAAAATTTTATATAGAACTTTACTTCATATAAAAAGTGTTAAAATTAACATTGCGGTTCATTATGTGTGCAAATTAGTAATATCTTTAAAATATCTGCTTATTTCGGCGTCTAAACAGACACGAATGAAAATTTGGAGTTATACGCTGCATCCTTTCTTTTGATTCGCATTAACTCCCCTCACTTTTTCAGGCTTCATATAGACACCGTCTCACTCTCTTCTACCGTTCTGCATTAATCAACACTAGCAGTGACATTAGGCTTCTTTTTAGGAGTTACAATAAGTTTAACTCCAAAGAAGAAAGAAAATTCATTTGCGCTAGTCAACAAGGAATAAAGTCAAAAATGTAAGACTCTTTAATTAGGAATACTTGCTCAGCTACGAAACTTTGCGCTATTTGTATACACGATGATTCTCCACTCACCAGTACGAGTTTCTAAGGAGGGCGAAGTAATAAAAGATAAGAATGAGCTTGGAATAAATGGGATATTGGGGTTCTTCTATAAGAAAGAAATATAAACTGACTGGAACTTGAAAATTTTGCCTATATTACTGCGATTATAAAGGAAGTATTTCTGGTGTTGTAAGGGTATTTGCAGCCAACAGTTAGATAGAGATAAATATTTGAAGAGTTTTTCATCAAATGGGAACACATCCTATTTTTTACATATATATGATTATTTTTTAAATCTTTCTATAATCTTAAAACCCCACTATGCAATGGTGCAGTCTCATTCTTTCTGAAAACTTTGTTTTCCCTTTTCTAAAGTTACCTAATAAATTTCTAAATATTTATGTTCGTATTATCTATTCTATTTTTTGTTCTATTCTTTTTAATAGTTATTGGTTACTCACTATGGTATTATGTCCCATTGCTTTTCTTTGTATTAAAATTGTTGTCAAAATGCGACCATTTGCTAGTAATTATTTGCTGAATAAAAATTCGTTTTAATATTATAATTTCAAATAATTCAAATAATCATTTTAGTAAGAATTTTAAAAAGAATTGAAATTTAATTAATCTATTTTTTCCTCGCCTGAAAGAAAGTTTTATTTATTTATTTATTATTTGAATAAAAATCTTTTGCTTGATTTGCTTTATTTAACGTTTCTCCATTTCTATTGAGTTTGTCTTTCTTTCTTGATTTGAATTTTCTCTTAAAATATATCTTTATTCTTTTGCTTCTATTTTTGTTTAAATATTCGAAAACCGAGTAAGTCTATTAAGCTTCTCTATTTTTAGCTTTGTACAGCATTTCTTATTCCCCTTTTTTCATTTTGATGCTATTTTTTTTTTCTAATTTTCCAAAACCGGCATTTCTTTAACGCGCTAACGACGCTGGTAGGTTATCATTTCCATTGCTGTAATTTTTATCATTTAATTAAATCAATACTTTAATTCTTTATTAAATTTTGAACTAATTTAATTTAATAACTAGATTTAATTTAATTTATTTACTAGATTTTAATACTAACAAATGCGTTTTATACATTCCATATAATTTTTTATTAGTTTCATTAATATTTTTCGATAATAAACACCTTCTGTAATTCAGAAGTATTAACCTATTATCTGAATTTCGCGTACATACAAATTACAAAAGAATTTAAACACTCTTTGAATGTAGAGTCAAGTATCCCTAGCTAAGGGTCAAATATCCTTAAGTTTAGGGATACTTGACCCTAGGCAATTTCATGAAATATATTTATTTTATGATTTAATGAGATATCAGTTTAGCATAAGTACATTTATTCTTCTTAAAAACAAATCTATTTATGATGATGAAAATTCAAATATTCGAGAAATATAAGTAAAATTAAAAGTAGGGTCAAGTATCCCTAGTTTCCCCTACCACCGACACGTCCCGGTAACTGAAAAAAAATCACCCTCCAGAATTACGATAGCAAATCATGAAGCAGAGTAAAGATTAAAGTGGAAAATGATCAAACTAAAGTTTTTAAAAACAAACTCTGATTACGGTACACAAATGTTGAAAATATTCCTACAGATCTGCCATTTTGCTGTTAAGACAACAAACCGAATTTCATCCATTAAGCTTGTCTTTCAGTTTTAACGTTTCACAAATATACAGTCATAAATCCATAAAAGTTTTTTCAAGTTAGATATATCTAAAACAAAATGACTCATCAAAATCACATTTTTCAACGATTAAAATACTTTCTCTTTGTATTAGAAAGTAAAAAATGGCAGTATACATCAAGAATGTATGCAGTTGGGATGCAAGAAAAGGTATTCACTACAAAAATAACTCAGAATTCATACATTTACATTCTAAAATAAAAAACAAACAAACGAAAAACGTTTGAACTGCTAATCCCAAATACCGTAGTTGATAATCTTAAAGGCTTCATTCGCCTGCATTGTATTCATTTGGCTTGATTGCATCAACATTTGTATTTTTTGGATAACGATTTTTACATCAAGCAATTTAAAGAAAGAATGGCAGCCAAAAAATACTATAATGTTAATAAAAGCGATAGTTGGAATTAATGTGCAGAAGAAAGCAATATTTTTATCCCAACGTTAACAGCGTCAAATGCACGCGAGAGAAAGAATTGATGAAACTATAAAATCGGCTTGAATTTCATTCAACAAAAACAATTATTACAAATTGTGTTTAAAATTAATTCAGAAAAATCTAACAAAGAAAAAAATGAGAAAGGAATTTAATTGGCACAACTGAAAAGTGTAAATTCTAAATATTAAAGTAGTACGAAAATTAATTTCTCCGATTCCTCTAATAAGAAGTTATTGAGGAAACACATAAAAATTTCGATTAATATTTAATTAATTTTAAATCCATTTAAAATTTTAAGAAACAATTCCTTTATGAGCTCTTATACTAAGTGCGTAATTTGGTAGTTCTAGGTTCAAAAGCCTGCTCTCTAGAGCGTTGCATTCTGCGCATCATTCATGAGTCAGTTACCACTGGTCAGTGTGAGTATTGCGCGACCGTAGGGTTAACTTTAATAAGAAACCGTGTAGCCTACTATGAGATAGTTTTTAATTCTTTTACAATAAAAAACATTTCAGAAATCCATACTGCAATTAGATACAAAATTGTAAAAGGTGATATGTCTTAACCCAAAAAATCATTATCCGAAATGGCTTCCCCCTCTTTAGTTCGGTTAACCGGTGTTGGCGCATGCGTTCCACTTGAAAGTGGAATAGGATCTTGTGCATGCGCCCAACCGGTAAGTGACGCTCGTGTGTTTGGTAGAAATGAGTTAGCTGTAATTCATAAATGAGTGTCTAAAGGAACTCTCAATTGAAACCCACAAATTAAGTATTAAAAATGTATTCCGCGCACTGTAAATATTGTAAAAAGCGTGTTGTGTGGTGGCTGTGTGATGTAAAATAAAATATAAAAAGAAACAGTGCCGGATGATCCGTCATTAACTAATTACATAGCGGAAGTTAAAACAAATGGGATTGTACTGTATTTTCAATACTATAATTATTAGTGAACTGATATAATCACGTTTTCATTCCAACTGAAGATTTGATTTAACTCGAAGCGCCACCTGGTAGCTAATTTGAAAAATTGGTTATAAGATTTCATGATACTTATAATAACAATTATAAATTAAAAAGTAGAAAATAATTTTAACAAAAAATTCTAGTCTTTAAAAACGCTTTCCAGTGAACTAACAATTGTTTCTATTAAATTTTTCTTGAGAGAAATTTACTATTAATTTACAAATGAACAAAATACAATTCTTTCCTACTCTAAAAACTTTCAGCTCCGTGTATTGTTTCGTTCGCATTTCGATAGTTTCATCCGGATAAAAAAAAGTGAAATTTAATTTCGTTTACCAGTTCGGATATAAGAATCCAAACTTTATATAAAAGTGTAGATAAATAAGAAATTCCTTCATGAAGTTGTACTTTAAAGAAAATTTATATAGGAAAAATTGAAATTAAAATAGTGGTAAAGCTTCAATAACACCGTCTAAGTATAATGTAATCTTTTGTTTTGCGACGTCCTTTAATGTATAGTGTATCTTTGGAAAATGGACACAGATGTGAATGATTCTGAGTCATATCTGTTCAAGAAATACTAAATAATTTCGTAAGACATTTGTCGGATTTCCGAATTATACTCTTACCGGAGTTAACACTAGAACAGAACTACTTGCGCTGTTTTCAATTAATGTATGTTCAGGCCTTTGCCATGTAGTTTCAGTTATTGCGAAATACCATTTACAAACATGAAAGTTGAAAGTTCAGGAAAGGAAAACTACACGAATTTGAAAATATTATCATCTGTATAAATAAAACTGAAACGCCAATATTTTATACGTTAGAGAAAACTAAAAAATTTCTTCAAATTTTGCTTACAAATACTATGAAGTGTAACGAAGGTTATACGGAAAGTTGCGTGTCGATTAATAAATAGTTAAAACCATTCTTACAGCTGCGCATACAAAGTTGAAGCTCTTATGCTGACGAAATTAGAAGGCTAAATAGCCTTCTAAAGAGTTATATAACTTGTCGAGGTTATAGTTTAAGATTAATAGCTTATAAAGAAAACTATCTCTCGGCTTTTATTAAAAATCATTTGGATAACTTGATATTTTCATTTTAATTATAAAAAAATTCAGTTTATATAAGGATTTTGCGTATTATAATATTTTATATGAGATTAATTTCTGACATTAAAAATTACTGACCCTTTGAAAAACGCTTGTCGAGCTATTCTTCTTTTCCTATCTCTAACCAAATCGGGATGTAAGAGGTCTAGAACTGTTCTCACTCATATTTTCATTAGAAGTTCGGCTGGGCTAAAACTTGTTGCTGCAGTTTGTGTAATATGTTGGGTAAGGAGAAAACTTGTAAGTCGCTGATTCCTGTCACCTGAAATTATTCTCTTTAAAGCGTCCTTAGTTGTCTGGAATACGACGCCACAAAAATATGCCGTATTCAATTTTTTGAAAGGAAGTTCTGACATTCTTCTGAGGTATACTGGCTACCATTATCGGATTCCGCAACTGATGGCATGATATGCCATGAGTTGCGAAAATTTCCCTCATGGCTTTTATAGTAGCTTTAGAAGTAGCTGAACTTGAACTCAAACGTTGCTTTTCTAACAATTTTGAAAATGAGTCTACAGGCAAGAAAAACATTTGGCTTTGGAAGGGACCAGCAGAGTCAATACGTACCCTTACCATGGCTTTGTCCCACCTCCCACGAATGAATAGGATAAGATGGTGGAGCGTGTATAGTTTGTTGACATGGTTCATATAGACCAACATAGTTTTCAATATCTTCTTCGATCTTTGGCAAACAGACGTAACAACGAGTAAGCGATTTCATTGTTTCAATTCCTGGAAGAGAAATATGGAGTTCATCTAAAACTCTTCCACTTAATACTTCCCATTTGTCTACTCGGTTTAATCGCAGCAAACAAATTCTATGAACAGAAAGTTCATGACGTTTAAGGTAGAAAATTCTAAATTCTTTTGCACTTTCAGACCATCCTTTTAGAATCTAATTTAATACTCGAGATAGCATGGGGTCTCTTAAAGTTGCTTGATAATTTTCGTCTGATTTTTCTCGTGGATTATGCAATTGTTCGAGAAACAATACCTCAGGAGGTGAAGTGATAACTGTTTCTGGAGTCTCTAGAGGAAGACGAATCAGAGCATCAGCATTTTATATATTTTTTCCTGGATGATGAATAATAGCAAAATCATAAGCATTCAGCATCTGATACCAACGCAACATGGGCGGTGAATGTATATCAGGAATAAGCTTCATTTTGCTGAATAGTAGCAGGAATGGTTGATGGTCTGTAACTAGAGTAATTGTATGCCTGTACAAGAAGTAAAGAATTTTCTTAACATCACCCATGATGCTAAGGGTTTCTTTATCTAGTTGCCAATATTTCCTCTCTGTCCAGGTTAATTTTCTCTAAACATACGCAATTGGAGCTTCACGACCATCCCGAATGAGATGACTGAAAGCATAACTTACAAAAAATGGTGATGCATCACAAGTTAAAATGGAGGAAGTTTTTCACTAAAAGGATCGAAAACACTATTTGAGAACAGCAACTCCTTTACAGTAGCGAAAGATTTTTCATGGACAGAAATCCATTTCTATTTTCCATAATATTTTAATAACCAGTGTAGAGACTCAGGTATAATAGCTTTGTTTTTTAGGAAACTATGATAAAAATTAAGCAGACCCCAAAACACCTTGAAGCTCGGCTTTCCTTTTACGACGCAAGGCTTTTCGAAGTTCTCTGATTTTCTAAACAGACGGATGGATTGATTAAGCATCGATTACAAAACCCAAATTTCTACAGCTTTAGTTTTGAATATACATTTTTCTTATTAGCTCGTATTCCCGATTTTGACAAATGCTCTAGCACTAAACGTATATGTTTACATAATTCCTCCTCAGTTGCTGCAAAAATAAGGACATCTTCAAAATAAGGCAAAACACCCGGAATTCCTCTCTTTTGAAATAAACCCAGAGCAACATTCACACCAAATTATAAACGATTCACTTCAAATGCTCCCCTTTGCGTTATAAATGTTTGAGCTTCAGCAGAAGCATCATCAACTCTTAACTGCAAATAAACCTGATCTAGATCTATTTTTGCAAAGAATTCTCCGTCAGCTAAATTGGCCAAAATATGATTGACTGAGGGTGTTGGATAGCGATGTATTTTCATGGCTTTGATAATTGTTACTTTTAATCAGAGATAGTCTAATTCCTAAAGATTGTTTGATTATTGACACTATGAGAGTGCTCCATTTTGGGTTTGAGATGGGTTCCAACACACCTTGATCCATAAGCTGATCGATAGCAACATCAAACTTTTTCCTCATTGCAAGCGGAATATTTCTTGCCTTAAAAGAGATAGGCGGGATTTAGGTTCAATGGGTAAAGAAATTGCTGGACCTTTATATGATCCTTAGTCTTCAGAAAAAACATCTTTGAATTCTTTAAGAACAAATTTTGTATCAACATAAATACGGTAAACGCCTGCTAACTTTATTCACAATGGCTCGAACCAATCCTTTCGCAGGAGATTTGCACGTGAGCCCTAAGCAATTAACAATCGCAATTTACCCTTAAAATTAGCAATGCACGTTTACATAACATTGCCATCGAAAACGCATTGGAAATTTTTGATAGTCACATAACTGAAATTTATGAGGGAAAATTTTGGGTTTTTTCATTTGGCGAAAAGCGTTCTTGTTCATCTTAAGAAATGATACTATAATCAGAAGCGGAATCAATTTCCGTTGTACATTCACCTTCCCCTAACTGGTTGAAAACGTTTCGCTTCATTTGTTTACATTTTGGATTCTTCATGTTTATCAAATTATAGATAGCACCAGATTCATTTATAGTTTCGCTTTTCAAAGCATGAGATGATGAATATTTTGCAAATGCCCTGCACGAGGCATTGTTTCATGAGGGAAAGTTTTGCGTTTGGCCCTACAAGCACGTTCAATAAAACTGTTTTTTTTACAAAACCGGCAAATGACATCTCTAAATTAACAAGAGGAACGTTCATGACGACCCCACTTCCATTTTTGTGACCATATTTAGTCATTAAATATCAAAAACGATCATATGTATTTTGCAGAACTTTTTATAACACAACACACACAGCCCGGATACAAACGGAAACTAATCAGCAATTAAAACAGTTACAAACAATTACAGTTAGAGACAACAGTTAAACACACAGTTAGAGTTTAAGAATTGAACAGCATTACATTACAACAGTTTTCTCGAAATACAAGAAAACAATTTCCCGTTTTGAAGAAGCAAGACTACAAAAGCGCTATTCTTCATTTTGTAACTAGTTTAATATACACACCAAAAATTAGTCAACTCTTTGTCGGAGTTGATCAAAACTTTCATACAGATCTACAATTCGGGTGATAAATATATATACTAGATTTCTTTTCCTTTGCTTTATCCGTTTTTGAATTAAAATGTTCGCAAACAGACAGGCAGTTAGACGACAGACAGACATAATTCCAAAAATAGCTTCTTCGGAAGCACGGATATTGAGCAGTACATGGAAATAGAATTAATAAGATCTGTCCTCTTCAAGCCACTGACGAAAGCTCATACGAAGAAGTTATAATAGGTATTTAAAAAAATTCAAGAAATTCGATGGAGTATTTTTGCAGGTGTTAATGCTATCTTATTTCATAAGCAGTTCAATTGTGAATGTGCTTCGAAGATCATAAAGATTATATTAAGAGTATTAAAAATATTGTTTGATAAATTATAAATTATATTTTAGCCTTTTCTAGAGGGGCGCATAATATGCTTCGGCCTAGGGAGTCGACATGAGTAAATCTTGCCCTGAGTATTCACAAATATTACATTGATTTTTTACCTCTAAAAATTGTGTTAGTCTTAATAATGTGCTAAATTACTTCTGAGGTGCCATGCAAATTGTAGGAATATTGCATATTAGCAGCACCAGTTCTCCCATAGGGCGTAGAAGAAATAACAACCATATTTTCATACATTTTTCAGTGTTCTTTCAAAAGGCCATACAAAATGTTTCTAAAATTTACATTCGTGATATTAAATAATATTGAGCTATGCATTTTTGTTGTCCTCTGTGGACCTTATCGTCTCTTGCCTTTGAGTTTATTTGTATTCAAAGATATTTAAAAAGATTTGTCAACTTCAATGATCCTTCCAACGTATTGAAGGGTAAAAGCGCGACTGAAGAAGTTGCAGAAAATATTTCACACGATTTTAAGCAATTAAATTATTTTTGCAAGTGTAAATTTTGTGTTATTCCATAAGTGGTGTAATTTTGAATTAATGATTTAATGTGGTTTCAGGATCATAAAGTTTGTTTAAAGTGATTATATGTTTCAAAAATAAAGTATTGCATATTTAATTGAAAAGTATTTATTAATTTTTTTGAGAGGGGGAGCAGAATATGTTTTGGCGTAGGGCGTAGAAATGTATAAATCCGGCCCTGCACATTAGTATTTCAACATAAAATAAGGTATATAATGAGCAATGACTTTTTTCTTTAAACATAAGCGAGAGAAAATAGGAAATTATTATATGCGGAATTTCAGAGATTTCAAGAAATGGAGTATTCTTGCAGGCGTTATTATTATGTAATTTCATAAGTAGTATAAATTAAAATTTAATGTGGTTCAAAGATTACAAAGATCGTATTAGGTGTTTGCATGTTTCAAAAATATAGTATTGCATATTAAATTGAAAATTATATAGTAACTTTTTTGAGAGAGGAATGGCGCCGAATATGTTTTGTCATAGAGGTTAGAAAATTCCGGTCCTGTTCATTAGAAATAGAATTTCCTGCGGAGCTTTTCATCTGCCGTAAAAGATCGAATCAGTGTTTGTCTCGAAGTTCGAGATCGATGAACAGTTTTTTTCAAGCTTGACTCTTCGATATCCGTTAACCTGTTTAACAAGGCATTTTTCAAAGTATTACATTTATCATATTGAAGAGGATTTGATATGTTGTTGTAAAGTGAGAGAAAATGAAACTCCGCTAAACTGCACTGTATGCGTCAGTCTGCGAGCTGATTTTTGTGATCAAACGGAGTTGTGATCTCGGCAGCAGCTGAATGTATGTGTGGCTGGGTCGTCTTGTGAGAAAAAAAAATGTATGTTATGAGAGGCATTTTAGTTTTATTTTCCAAAGACATTTAGTATCGGGAACATGCATCTTCTAAGACTTTTGACTTACAGAATTTTGATTAGAATGTTTTGAACAATGTCAATAACACAATCTTTTCATCAACAAAATATTTTCGTCGAAAGCAACAACGACGATAGTATACTTTGTTGTATCTTGTCTAATGCCGATGTTAGCAAACTGTTTTCAAATTGCATAAACATAACTTTCGCTTGTTGAGCCAAAAAATTGGTGTCTTATTGCTACTCGATTTGTATTATCGAGGTTTCGGTAGAGTTCTTTTAATTTTCATCTATTTGAAGTAAAAATGTGTATAATAAGATTGTTATTAGAGCTTGAACATACCTCAGCTTCCGATGACAAAAATATGAACCAATGGCTGCAATAGTATTCAATAACGATTAAGTCATGAAAATGATGTCCGAGGTCGAAAAGTTTATCAGCTTCCAAAATTTATATGTCATGAAAATTTTAATCTGTCACTGAAAATAGATATAAAATACTTAGCAACTAATTTAACGTATTCCTAATTTCAAAAATAAAGAGTAAGAAAATATTACTTGGCTTTCTGTACAAAAAATGCATTTTACCTCTTACAGCTGGAAAGCTTGTAGAGTATTTTTTATTCTCTGAGCTAGGAAGCATTTCAGACATTCAAAAAGCGTGATTTTCTGGGATTAGTTATTTTTCTATTTGCATGTATAAATTGGATTTCAAAGTTAAGCTATATGAACATCGCTTGATATGAGTAAAAAGCAAGAATTTAGAGAAATAATGGTTGTTTAAATTCTTATGAAAAAATAATTTGAAATTTATTCTGTTAGTACGATTTGGTAATTTTTTTCTATATAAAAATAAATGTCTTTTTTAAATGCACCACTTTTATCTTTAATGTAAATTTATATAAAATTTGTTTAATGAAATAATTAGGTTCTTATTATTTGTACCACTTTTAAACTTAAAATATTTTCTTATATAAGAAACCATTTTTTATAGTTTTAGCCCCTTTTTGAGGGGCGGGTACTCCGGAATTTGTCAAGAACAAGAACAGTTTTACTAATTTCAATATTTTGTCGCTGTGTTGAATTAGGTGCTTTGTTTCATACCAAGCACGTTGATGACAAAGGAGTAAGAATGATGTTATTCATATCAAATGATTTCGGTCGTCTTCTTTATTTCCGTGGCATCATGTTGAGACGGTTTAGTGTTATGTTTATCGCTTAGGAAGGAGTGGAAAATTCCTTCTCTTTGTTGTTTGCATTGTAGATACAATGTCAAAGAGAGTGGAGTTTGAAATGAGACATGTAGATGCGCTTTCCCTCATATTTTAAAGGATTTAATTTCAACATTTGCAATTTCTCTATTTTTTTCTTATTGACTTCACTTTTTAGCTTGAATATCGTTACCTGTAAAGAATTTAATTATCTATTAATTCATTAAGTCGGACTCTAGTGAAGTTTTAATGCAATATTACTACGATTTTAAAAAAAGTTGGACTGCGCAGAATCATACTGGATAGATATAATTAATTTCTGCATTTTCAATTGCTTTATATCCAATGGCGAAAATATTTTCTTACAGAAAAAATTAATTTCAAAAGGATCTATCTTTTCTACTTTAATTGTAAATCTATTTCTACATTATTAAGAAGAAAAATAAGAACTAAGGTTAAATTCAGCTTTTCGATATAAATTGAAAATTACATCATGAGCATAAGATTTTTTCATTTAGTGAAAGCATTTAGGCTTGAAAACTAAAACTTACAAAAACTAGAAAAAACAACATTAAAGCTTATTTCTTGATTTTGATATTGACTGCTACAATAATAAATCAATTAATTAGGATGAAAAGCGTTCAGATTCAACAATAAAGCAAACGGTATTTATAAAAACAATCTTAAATCTAATAAAATTTAGACATCATACTTTTCTCCATTATTTTATAGCTTTAAAATGTAAGGATTGCTTTTGAGAGCGGCGCTTGTGTAGTATTAAATAAAACAGAATGACCACCCAAACATCCATGATTTCATTTTAAGCCTGAAATATGCCTTTTATAACTTTTATCTATTTTTATATACTTAAGCTATTTTTATTATATCAACTATTTTTATCAATTAGCAATATAGGAATTGAAAGCTTATATATCGGCAGATGGAATTAAAAAACTGGTAATTTAACTTTTTGTTGTAGTGAAAATTTTGCTCAGTTATTATTCAGAGGGCAGAATCAAGTACAATTGTTTCAACACCTCAATTAAGAATTCCTGATGAAATTTTGTTAAAATATCGGATAGATTAATTCTAATTTTGGGTTCAGTGCAAAAATTTTCAATATGCAGTTAATATTTTTAAACAATTCTCAGAACCAAAATATTCCTTCGGCAGATACACGATTTTATTGTGTAAATACGATGGATGGCGCTGTTATGCACTGAAGATGGATAACATTTCATGCGCCGAAGCAAAAATTCCCCATATGCTCACAATAAAGTACGAATTGACCGTAAAATAGTTCGTGACGAGTAATTTTATTTATTTATCAAGAAAATATGCATATCTGAGGATTTGTAGTCCTAGTTTCTTTAAAATATTAAATGTTTTAGACAACAAAATAATTTATGTGCGAATATGTGTTGTTGCTGCTTTTGCATATCGTTGAAATAAGATGTTCAGTCGAGATTTGCAACATCATCAAATCAAATAAAAAGTGTTACTATGATTTTTAAATACTAGTTTACAACGTTGTTTGCTATGTAAATATAAATAGTGTGAAAAAACGGTCACAAATATTTAAAACATAAACAATATTCTTCAACATTTAAAAGAAACAGTCAACAAGATACTCTTCGTAGAGTTTACATGCTAGACACGATTGATTTTCTTTATATATTGGTTTATGATAACGTGTTAATTTGTGGCTTCCTGTATTCTTTTTCTCTTTATTTTTAACATATTTTAATGTTTTTTTTGCTATTAATCAAGAAATTGTGTATAAGGTATAAGATATTTTGAAATCGTGTATAGGAACATTTGAAGTTTTTATAATAAATTGCGTATAGGTTGTTTGAGCCTTTATCTTATGAAACAGTGTAACTTATATAGAATTTTGTGCTTACTTAACTTATATAGAATGTCGAATTAGGTTGGCTTTCTTTGGAACTGTCAGTGACACGAAATTTGTATCTCCATAAGGGCAGGTCAAATTACTTGTTAATATTATTACTATTTGTCTGAAGAATGCTGAAACCATCACGAATTGCCAAGAAGAAGAATTGAAGTTGCGTAATAGTTTTACATAGATTAAATCTTCAACCAGTGTATGACATCCAACTTTTCCACGAATGAGCACCATAAGAAAATAGAAATCGGTAAACCAACGAATCACAAAGTGAACTAGCAAATGTCTGTATTTCACGAGTCTTAACAAAGAAACTTTGACCTTGCTTCATTAATCCCTCAGTAAATCAAACATTATTTTAAAACTTCCTCTGGTAGTGGTGAGGGTCTGTCGAATCTAACGGAAGCAAAACTCACCCGTTAGTGACCACAGAAAGAGGCAAAAAGTGGTGCTAGTATACTTACAAATGCAAGAATGGGCTACGCTAGAATAGGCCTTTTTATAGTCGATTTCATCAGTCAAGAATAAAAAGAAATTATTCGTCCACTTCCCTGTTGCACTCGCACTTTCATCGTAAAACCAGCCATTGTGTAAATCAAGATAATACTGTGATCTAAATCATTTTGTACATAAATCCGCGGAATCGTTCTCCCTTCTACTTTCTCGTATACGTCCAAAAACAGAACATTTTGAGTTAGGATATAGAGAGTAGAGAAGAGAACATAATGTGATTTTTTTTTCTGACTTAGGGAATGTAAAACATGGAGCTAGATCGAAATATATTTAGTCTTTTTTCACAACAAAATAAAATACAACAAAGTAAATTAAATGATTTGCTTTTCTTTAATAAACATATTAAGACTTCTATTTTAAACTTTTTTTATTTACTTTTAGCAATTATTTTGTTCTGCGCGACACACAAAAACTTTACATTTTACTTTCAGATTTATCGATGCATTTTGAATAGTCCTCTAAAAACAACTGGCTGCAAAATTTGACACAGATCAAAGATTTGGGTATAATGACTCTAAACTTAAATTCATTTTTCTATCTCGTTGCATTTTGGAGTTATCGTATTCACATTTACACCGTTCAACAGATAGATGGATTTTCATAAAAGAATTTCGACCAGAATTTGTTAGATATCTACAATTCTCAAGAAAACATCACATACTAAATTTCGTCCAATTGGGTTTTTGCAGTTTTGAATTATAGTGTTTACTGACAGATAATTTCAATTTTTCTTTTAGTTACATTAACGTTATTGACTTTTGAAGCAATACGAGGGCTATCTAGGTATAGAGCCTAATTCCGTCTCCTAACAGACTGATAAACGGAAAGAGCTAGACGGATGAAATTTGGTATGTGGCATTTACATCAGTTTTACAGATTTGTGTCAAATTTTTAACGAAATCTTCTATTGAAAAGTCTAACTGGCTATCCATACGCCTGTCTATGTAGATAATTACTTAAAAACGCAATTGGCTAAATATTTGAAATTTTGCATAATATATCAATACGGGAATTATAGATCTGCTTTGAATATCAGTAGAGAATTTCAGATAATTTTTCATATACTTGCAGAGAGGTTTGACCTTTTTTTAAATTATATAATTTAGGTTACACTATTTTAGAGTTTTCTTCCGTAAAAGAATCTAATTTTAATGCACTGAAAGTAACGAAATTTTCTATCGAAAATGTACTAATTCGAAACTTCCCATTACGTTAATTGCACATTTTGTAATTCTGTCTGTCATTTAAAAAAATCGGTTGTTTTTCTTATATCCATCCATACAAAAGAGTAAGCTAAAATAAACTTTCTTAATATGGCAATGTTACGCTTATGACACATTTAAGAAAATACAGACGATTGAAAAAATTGGCTCCCTTCGACGAAATTTTTTCAAAGATTAAATCAAACACAGTAAAATCTAGATTATACGGGCCTTTAACAATCGACATCTATGTTGACCGAACCGGGGCCAGATTATCGAATTACGTTTTTAATTTTTTGTATAAAGTAAATGAAATTTTAAAATAATAATATCAGGTGTGAAAACTTCCATTATTGGCAATACACTTACCGAAACCTTTTCGAAAAATGCTCGTAAGAAGTTCGATAATTAACTACAAAGTTTGTTAAAATGTGGTTGCAGTTGCAGACTTAATTTTACAATTAGAAATATAATTTTTTTGGAAAACCTTGTCAAAAGAAACACGTCTTGATTTAAAATTTAATCTATTAGTTTAACCAAGTTTTCTTTTATATGAAATTATTTTGGTCCCAATCAGCTTGAATAATCGAGATTCACCTCTTATGTAATTTTGGTGTAAAATCTCAGAAATTTCATCCCTTATTTTATTTTATATTGTTCATATATACTCACACCTACAGCCATTATATTTTATTTTGATAAGCTGAATGAAGATAGTTACAACTTGTTACTATAAGGTAAGTGCATAATGGAACACCGTAAGGGTTAAATGGAATTTAAAACATGAATATGCTTTTCAACTGCCAACGAAAGCACTCTTTCAACATGATATATAAAAATATCAACTGATATTACGCTTTCAGGAAAACCCTTCATTTTTCGATTCTTTTTTTTCGCTAATTACCACTATTTTACCATAACATTATCATTGTCGAAAGCATTTGAGTCATAAATTTTGAGAAACAATAAAACTATTTCGAACTTCATTGCAACAATGAACAACAGCGTTATTAATTTGATTACTATTAATTTTGGAAAAATATTAAAGTTAGAGGAATTAAAATTAGAATACCTGACATTTTTTTTAAAAATTCAAAGTGACTCAAAAATGATTTTTTTGTGATAATATACTCCAAAACTATTGATAAAAAATAATAAAGTAGAATTATTTTTTGATTCATTCAAAATCTAAATAATATTTTGAAAAACTCTCTAAGTTAGTAGCACTACCCGAGAACTAACTACATAATAAATAAATAAGAAATAACTACGTACTAAATTAGTAGCTCTGGATCAAATGGAAAGCTGCGTTCTATGCCGAACGATCTTCGCAAAACGCTGTTTACTGATGATGACTAGTCTTGAAATAATATTAATTTGCGAAGGAATGTGAAATTTGGTTCAGTATTTTTAATAACTTTATTTTCTAGTAATGACACCAGATTCCGCCATCTGCTCGTCAGATAAGTCATAAAAGCATCGATCTTAAGTTTTTACTTTTTCGTATACGAAGTATACAAAGAGAAAGTATTGTCAAGTATAGAAAGTATTTATCATCAAAACATTCGAACTCGAGATTTTGATTGACGAATCTCTACGTTTCAGATCTCCCTGAGTCCGAAAAACAAAATTTTTTAATTATGTCTGTCTCTGAACAGGATAACTCGAAAAGTAATAAAGTTACAGGGATAAAAATTTGGTATGTAATCTTGACACATAATTTACAGGTTTCTATCAAATTTTGAAGAAAATAAGTCTATGGGAAGTCTGTCTTTCTGTTTGTCCACTTTCATGTGAACACTATAACTCAAAAACCTGAATAGCTAAAGGGATAAAATTTGGTACACAGTTTTATCATCATGAATGTAGGTCCGTATAAAATTTTGGCCCAAATCCGTCAAAGTGTTGACTGTCTGTCGGTGAGTATAATCGCACACTTGTAAAAATTATATCTCATAAGCCCTTTGTCTTAGATAAATAAAACCTAGTATCACGGATGCTAACATTAATTATAGATGTGTGCCCAATTTTCATCTCAATAGGTTAAAAAAGAGGTGTTCAAATTGCATATTCAATTTTTTAACTTTTGAAACGGATCCATTTCTCCACGCGCATGCGTTATGGAAGCAATCACTGTGTATGATATTCAGCGGCTTAATGACTCCTGCTTGGCGCTTTTTTCTTCCCTTTTGGCGAATTCTGATCCTGATCTGATTATTTTATTTCTGTTTGTTTTGTCGTTTTTACGTGTGTTGGAGAAACTTATTGCGTTCTGGCAATAGAGCAGATTCGAAATTTTTATCCGAGCGAGGATGCGGGGAACTGACACGCTATACGAGAGATTTTGAGAAATGAGTATACGAGAAATTTTAGGGGATCCCTTTCCCCCTCTGGTTTGTGTACGGTGTACAGAAGATCATCGATGATCCTAGCTGTTTGGGACTTTAATCGGCTCCGATAATGAAATATCGGTTTACAGCGACTAAATTTAACCATGAGTTCTTTCAATTCTAGAAGAACTTCCGAAATACTTATTTGAAATTATAAAAATAAGTCCAAAAATACCATCACAATAGGTATTAACAATTTAAGGGGACGTACGACTGTTAAACATCGAAAATTTTCGATTTTAAGAAAGAAAAAATATTATTTCCCTGTCTTTTGCGGACAATTTAAAACAATCGGAGTTAAAATATTCCCATAATTGTGAAAGTTAAGAAGGAAAATGTACCAGTTCTTCAACGTAAACATTGAATATGGCCATATATTTAAAGCGCTATATTTCAAAATGTATTTTTTTATATTGCGCGCAAGATATCTCAAGAAATATTGAATATTTTTATATAAAACTTTTAGCGAATATGTACACTCATGTCCATAAATTAAGGATAATGAAGTTCAGGCAAAGAAAGAGACAAAAGCAAAACAAATTTGACTTATTTGTATAGTCTATTTATTAAACAAAAGGTAAAGAGCAAAACAGATGCTATGTGTTTGACATAATTAATAAAAATTGCGATTTTTACTCCCTGGAGCAAATTTCAAAAAAGAACCTATTTACAAAAAACAGTATAACATGGTTAGAATGATGGTTAATACGGAGTATGTCTCCCGGAAGATGCAATACAGGCCTTACAACGCCTAGGCATGCTGAGTATCAAATTATCAATCTGATCTTGGGGAATATTACACCACTCATCAAGCAATGCCCTCCGAAGTTCCGGTAGACAGGTGGGAGGGGGTTGACGGGCTGCAATTCGTCGGCCAGGCATATCCCACACATGCTCTATTGGATTCAAGTCCGGTGAGTATGCTGGCCAATCCATACGGGTGATATCCTCCGACTGAAGGCATTCGTCTACAATGTTTGCACGGTGAGGACGGGCGTTGTCATCCATAAACAGAAATTTAGCACCCATGGCGCACGAAATAAACGTACATGTTGTTCCAGAATGACATCCCGATAGATGTGGCCTGTCATCGTTACACTCTGAACATGCAGGTCAGTTCTGGATCCAAGAATAATTCCTCCCCAAATGAGCCATCCTGCACCACCGTAACGGTGTCGTTCAATGGTGTTCTCTTGGTGATAACGGGTACCTGGCGCTCTCCATATGAAAGTCCGGCGAGAATCAGACTGCAAACTAAACCTGGACTCGTCGGAAAACATCACACAAGACCACTGTTGCGGTGTCCACAATGCATGCTCTCTACTGCAGGCTAATCGCAGGCGACAGTGAGTTGCGGTAAGTGGAACACATCTGACAGGCCTACGAGCATATAGACCAATGTGCCCTAAGCGTCTGTACACGGTCTGCCTTGAAACTGTCGTACCGGTAGCTGAAGAGAGCTGACGAGACAGGTCTGATGCTGTGCTCCGTCTGTTTCTTTTGGCAGTAACTGCCAAATACCGGTCCTCATTCGGCGTTGTAACTCGGGGCGACCTGTGCTGTAACATCTACTCACATTACCATCATCTTGGAATCGTTGCCAAAGCCTGGAGATGACACTCTGGGCGATCAGTGGCGGTTTTCCGCACAGGCGTTAGAGGCGTCAGCCTCGTGCTTCGAGAATCTAGGGGGGCCTCAAAATCTATGCATGCAGTGCTAAGCCGGTGTCGA
The DNA here is from genome assembly GCA_013235015.1 of Araneus ventricosus. NCBI lineage: Eukaryota > Metazoa > Arthropoda > Arachnida > Araneae > Araneidae > Araneus > Araneus ventricosus. The sequence goes on along the minus strand of BGPR01002838.1, from coordinate 111,110 downwards.
ATTTACGATATTGAAGCCTTAATTTAATTCACAGAAAAGATTCTCCTTCTTCTCTTTAAAAAAATAGAGGAGTGAAAACAGTGGAACGAAGCCAGGGGCAGAGAAACCTGGTCCTGGAACGAAGCATTGGGAGGAAATAAGCCTTGGGGATTTATTGCCGTCGAAATTCGACCACCCGCATTTACCGGTGTTTCTTCAAAACGCTGAAACGGATCTAGAAACCCTCGAGCAATTCTCCGACTATTGGAACAGGACACCTCTTTTGTGCAAAGTCCAGCCGCAAGGACTCGTTTAGATTTTTTTATTGGTATCGGAAGCGACCGGAAAGACTGAGGGGATTGCATCCCTTTGTGTGAAAAGGATGCACTTCTTTTGAGAAAGAGCCATAAGACATGCTTTTTTTATAGTTTCATTTTATTGTCATAAAGATGACAAACAAGGGAATTCGCCTATCTTTAAAAGAAACGGTTTTCTTGTCTGGAACTGTTACTGGAGAGGATGGGGGAAAGAAATTTTGCCCTTTGAAGAAACCAATTGGCATCATTGAAAAGGCGACACTCATACTTTTCTTTAAGCGTTTTTTGGGGCGTTTGTGTAGTCATGTTTACAACGTTTTAGTTGAGGGGCCCCAGTCCTATTGGTCTTTCTTTCGTGGACAATAACTGGAGAGAAAAATTGTGCTTCTCTGTTTTAAGTTAGAATAAAGTAACGCATGTTGTAAAAAAAAAGGAAAATTTCTTTCTTTCTCAGAGAGACTTTATAGTGTCTTGAGATGGAAGTGGTCAAAAGATCCATGTTTGACTACCAGATATTAAAGCAATATCAACGCAAAAGCAGGCTAATACCTACATTTCTATTTATAACTTAAAAATTGAAGGAATAAAAATATAATTTGTATGTAATTCCAGATACTTTTGTAGATGTTAACCACTCGTATGCCTCGTTAGTTGAAAAGTAACTACAATAATGAGAATAGTAAAATAATTCTGTCTTAAAACATTAAAAAAAATGTAATAAACATAAAATTGATTCGCAGCGATCAAAATACAAAAATGTATTAAATTTCAATGTGAATGCTGCTATTTATTTAAACACTAAATAATTTTTATTCAGTGTTTTATCACTAAAACTCGTTTCGAGATTGTCACGATATGTCATCAGCATTACACGACGTTGCAATTATGAAGTGATGATTTTAATTCATAATTAGGGAAAATAGCCTTTTTTTTTTCTTCTTAATTCTTTTTCTTACCAAAGGTAAAAATGAATACTGTAACCTAAAAGCGTTTTTTAGCGCATTTCGTAATTCGCTAAGAAATTTTAATTCGGACGTTCAAGTCAAAAGATTGATTAGATATATATTATTAAAGATAAAAGATTTTTGAAGAGAAAAGTAAGAATTTTCAAATTTTTTTTTGTAAGAATTAAACTTTTAAGAAATTAAATATTTTTTAATCCATTGAATCTCGAATCTTCTATACTGCTTATGTCAATTCGAATCTCTTTAACATAAAATTATTGAAATTGATTTAATTACCGAACTTCTACACAAGATTTGCATGCCTTTGTTGTGTGGAATGGCTATCGATTCAGAATATGTTTTACTGCGTTTCATTGGGTATTTCTTTAATTTGTTTCAAATCATTTCATGCATAATTTTATTTCTAAATGCATTTAAATCTTGAAGTAACTGATTTCGTAAATTATGTTTTTAAATAAAGTTGATTTTTAAATTATAAAAAAGTTAAAGCACTTGTATACACATTTATAAAATTTGTCTTAAGCTAAGTTATGTTTGCTCGCTATTATGACCGGTATTTTATTCATTATTATAATAAATACGTTAATTTATATTATATTAATTTTTATTATAAATATAATAAATCATCAAGAAACAAAATAAAAATTATTAAGATATAAAGATTGAACAAAGTAACGGATTAAAGAATCCACCAGATGAACTTTTTCAAGGAATCACTCAACCTGAGTGGATTCAAAATGGAAGACAACAGGAATGCTTTTCTGCTTTACGCAAAGAAGCACTACCATATTCTAGATGGCTTTCAACTTTTTTTGACGGCAAATTAGAAGAAAAGGCTTTTGAAACTTGCGTAACAAACTTAACCACAAAATATGCTGATGATATCGAAGCACATTATTTCAAGGACGAAGTAAAGCATTTTATTAAATACACAAAAAAATGAAAAAGTAACAAATCCAATGGATATGTACAAATTGATTAAAGATGGTCTACAATCAACATTTCCCAACGCGGAAACAATTTTAAAATTTTTTCTCACTGTACCAATTTATAATGCAAGCGGAGAGAGATCGTTTCAGTTCTGAGACGCGTCAAGAACTATTTGCGGAATAGTATGAGCCAACCGCATTTAAATGAACTGTTGATTTTATTGATTAAAAATGACGTAGTACAGGAATTCGATTATGAAAAAATTGTAGACAAATTCTCCAATTTAAAAGCAAGAAAAGTGACTTTTTAGTAATTTTATGTCTTTCCACACCTTTTTCTGTGTTCATAAAATTTTACTCCGAATTCCAAAAGTAGCATTTCATTGCTGCTACTAATATATCTTATATAATATTTATTTTTGTATCTCCTTCTAAAGTTTAATTTCATTTTTTGTTACCCTTTAGCACTGTAATTTGTTTTATAACCATTGAAGAATGTTTATTTAATTGTATTTTTTATATCAGAAAACGTGTGTATAAACTGAATTAGTAAACAAATTTTTCATGGTACACTTTTGATTAGTCATATTATATATAAAACATATTGCTTTGCTTTAGAATTCCTATTCTCATTTTTTAAAGAACAGAACAGTTTAAAAGAGAGGAACAGTAAAAAAAAAAATTGTGATTTACTTTGTAGAGCTTAAACTATATATATATTTTTTTGAATAATTATCTTAATTTACCTTAAAATACTGTTTTTAAAATTTTTTGGGAGAGTAATTCTATAGTTTCCCTCTTTTTGGCCTGTATTGTTATTAGAATATACCATTCTATCCTGTGGGACAAAAGAGTAGACACTGCTTATTCCAGCTCAAAAACTTAAATGACTATAAAATGGTTCGCAGCTTATGGTAAAATTCATTATATTTCATAAAGATAAATTGATGATTTATGTCTAATTTGCCATTTTATAAATGAATAAGTTAAGTGAATTTAAATTTAAGTGAAGAAAAACAAAAACCATATTTATTAAAAACAATTTTGAAACTTGGTTCCTGATAAATATAAAATTTGTACACTTGGATACTGCGCTGTCTTACCCACTGGATAGAATCAAAGACCGAAAGATATCACTGTCACTTAATTATTTTAAATTTCAAGCCAAAAAATCTCTGTTTTGAATAAAAAAAGATTTATTAATCTATTTAAAATTATATATATATAAGAAGCAAAAAATAATATAAAAATATCATATATAAATTATTAAAAATATTAAATTATATATATATATAATTCAAATTGGATAACGAAGACCGAAAATTAAAAGCATAAATAAGTTATTTTACATTACATTTTTATCATCAATAAAATTTTCTTGGGAGGGGGGCCTCAAAATAATTTTGCGCCTGGGGTCTCATATCGTCAAAATCCGCCACTGTGGGCGATTCCAAGTTCCTCGGATACTTCCAGCTGGGTACGTCCACATTCCAGTCGTCCGATAATTCTACCACGTAAAAAATCATCCAAATGCTTCCTTTGTGCCATAACTATGCGGTTATTGCACTGAAAGGCTTTTAAAGCGCTTGTGAACAATTTTACTTCTTTGCCACCATTCCTTATATAGTCCTCTCTTACACTCTCGTCATTGTGACGTACTATCCGCGCCATCTGGTGGTTTCCTGTAATTTGCATATTCTTCTTCAAGATGTGTGTGATAATTCTACAGGTAAAATTTTTATTTTAGAGTTCAATTTCTGTGTGATTCTGAATTATCCTTAATTTATGGATATGAGTGTATTTTGCTATGTTCCACAAATTAAATTTTAGTGCATATTTCTCCAAAAAAGTTTTTTTGGCGGTTTAGAAAAGTTGAAATTTTAAATATTTTTAACATTATTATTTTAAATTGGCATATAAAATAGAAATTGACTTTAAATGTTAATCAATTGTGGTTTAATTGTGGTTTACAGACTGTTTGGATTACTTAGATACCCAAAATATTGTGCCAAGATAAATATTTTATTCGTAATCATCTCGCATTATGACTATCCAATTTTTTCTCCAAAAATTAGGAGAAATTTATAGACACAGAATTTCTTTTCAAATGACACGAAATGCCTAAAGTACTTTTTGAGCACGAGATTTAAAGATAGGACAAATTTTTATGCGTCAAAGAAAATCCTTCATTATTGGCTTCTTTTTTTAGTAATACATTTTTTTGTATTAACGACATGAAATATTTCTTCTGTAAAGAAATTCTGCTTACAAAACTAATACAATTCCAAATATCATCTGATAAAACCGACCACAAAAAAGATAATCATAAATAGCCTTAAGAATAGAGCAAATGTAATCATGTCCACCCTCAAATTCAAAATATTTTAAAACATAAAGTAGGAGATTCGAATCTTCAGTCCGAATTATCCTAGCATGCTGATGCACTAGCTTGATTCGTCTGGATTGATCCGTTGCATTCGGTGTGTAACGATTTTTACATCACGGAACTTGAAGAAAGAATGCCAACCTAAAAGTATTGTTATATTGTAAAGAAAGGGAAAATTATGCTGCTTAACGAATCTCAAGAAGACATCTGGTTTCACTCTATAAAGCGGAAGCTGCGCTTGTATACAAGACATTTTATTAGGACAGGCGGTTCTAATTCCCTCATCAAGCAATAAATATCAAGATTCATATATTAGCCGGCATCCAAGACGCTAGCTGTAATTATTGCATTTTATGTATATTTTTTTTTGTGGTGTAAACGCTTTAGAAATTGATAGCTTATATAACCATCCCTTAAATTAAAAAACTGGTAATTAAATATTTATTGTATTAAAAATTTTGTTAAGATATCATTCAAAGGTAAGGTATTCAAGTACAATTGTTTCTGTACCCCAATTAAAAATTGCTGACGTCTAAATTTTTTTTGCAATATTCGATAGCTTAATTCTACTTTTGGGCTCTTCGCCAAAATTTTCAAGTTGCAGTTAACATTTAAAGCAATTCTCGGAACTCAAATATTCCTTCGGTTGATACACGATTTTATTGCAAAAATACAATAGATGGCGCTGTTATGGACTGAAGACAGATAACACTTGACGCGCTGAAGCAAAAAGGCCGCAAATAGTGCGAATTGATCGTAATGATCGTTCATGAAAAGTAATTTTGTTTATTTATCAATAAAATATGCTTATTTTCAGAATTGTAGTCCTAGTATCTCTAAAATATTAATTGTTTTAGACAACGAAATGATTGAAATTCAGTTTTAAAAAGCTGTGTTTGAAAAGTGCATTACTTCACATGCATATTAAAAGGTATGAAGACTACGAAAAAAATTCACAAAAATAAAAATTCTGCTTTGATGCTGCCCAATGAAAGCAATATTTTTTACCTTAAAGTTATCCCTGTAAAAAGAGCTTCAGTAAAGAATTTTATGAAACAATAAAATTAATTAAAAGTATTGTTTCCAATTGTGCTTAAAATAAATTTTGTAAAATTTATTAAAGCTAAAGAAAAAATTCCACTGAAATAAAATTAATATCCCTCAAAAGTTTTTTTCTATTTCAACTTGGTTCAGAAATTGCTTTTGTGTTATAATATGGTCTATAATCATTGAGAAAAAATTAAAACCTCAATTAATTTTTGATTAATTTAAAATATAAATGAAATTTTGAAAACCTTTTCCAAATTGGTCTACCCAAGAAGTAACTACGTACAAAATTAGTAGCTGTAAGTCCAATTTAACGTTGCATTCTGAGGTGAACGATCTTCACAAAACGCTGTTTACATATAATAAATGGACTTGAAACAATTTTACTTTGCGTAGAGAATTAAAGTTCGGTTCATTATTTTTGATAAGTTAATTTTTATCAATAAAAGTGGATTCTACCATCTGTTTGTCAGATAAATCATAAAAGCATCGACTTTTACTTTCTTGTGTACAAAATACAGTAGAACCTCGATTACCCTAGCTGACTGGGACTTTAATCACCTTGGATTATCGAAAACTCGATTTACACAGATTAAATTTTAATCATGACTTCTTTCTTCTCTAAAAGATTTTCCAAAATTGTTATTTGAAATCACAGAAATAAGTCCACAAGTAATATACTTCCACGTATTAACATTTCAACTAACTCATTCTTAGTTACCAAATTTCTAACATGCATTTTTCTCAAATATTAATCAGTTTTAATAAGAGTATTCGCTAATGTTACAGATTTTCCTTGTGTTCTTTGAATTTCCCCGAAGAATGTTTAAGGATGTTAGCAGAAGTATATTTACCTCCGCTTAATAACGCGAAAGTTTCCAACTCATTTTACTTTTTTACTCATTTTTGCAAATTTTTTTCATGAAAATAAATGGAATGTCCTCACATCATGGTTCAAGTGTTTATTAATAATGGAACTGTGTTTTCATTTTTATTGTTTTCTAAAAAATATTAGAGTTGTAAAAGATCACCTCCCGATGGCGACTCCTTCTGACCTTGCTACCTGAAAATCCGTTCCAATGTAAACTTTAACAATCTTTCTCTTCTTTTCTTTTATTAAAAAATGAAAAACTAAGTGCGAATTTCTTTTACCTACTCGGTTAGCAGAGACCTCGGTTAAAAGAGACCCGGATGATCGAGGTTCTATATTATATGAAAATTTTAGAATCCTTAAAGCAATTCGATCTCGAGTTTTTGATGAAGCTCCACTTTATGAAACTTCCCCGAGTTCAGAAGAATCATTTTTCGAATTATGACTGTGAAAACAATAATATACGGATTAAGATGAAATTTGGCATGTTTTCTTTAACCTTAAGATAATTGAATTTCACATTCGAAAGGGAATTAATTGAATTTTCTTTTTCAATTTACATGAGTATCCGTATAGAATAAGCATCATTTCTTGAAAAAATGTAGGATGGGGCTTAATTTAAAGTGAAGTTTAGTTTACAGTTAACGGATGAGTTAAATTTCGAAGTGTTTTATTAGGAAACAGTTTTATAAAGATTTAATAGTTAATATGAAGTAAAAGAAACTACTTCTTTGATATTGTATAAGTTAAAAGTTATTGTATGAGTTTATATATGTTGTTTTCACAACTAATGTTATGAAACTTAGCTCCATGAAACGAGCCTAAGGGTCACATTGAATGATTTTTCTCCATTTCAATAGTTAATCATCATAATAAGCAATTGTTAGATTTCATTATAAGAAAATTTGAAATTATTTTAATGCTGTCATCATTTGTTAGGACGTGGACCTAAAGCTGTTATAAAAAAAAGTTATTTAAATTTGCAATCAAAGATCCAACAAATATTATTAACACTTTCGCTCCTAACGCCAGCTATAACCTGCATCTATAAAGCAACTCGCAGCGACGAGCTCCACCATTTACAGCAGCCGCCTTTATTCGAGATATAATTATGATAATAATTATTATTATAAAAAAATTTCATGTAGATGGGTTTTTTTTTTGTAAAAAAAATCCATTTTCTTCGAAGAGCATGTCATTACTGCGTAGCTCAGGCGTAATATGTAATCCCAAACGACAAAAAGACCAGAGGTGGCGCTACAGCGGAGCGAACCGCTCTATACTAAGAGGGTTACGTTAATTCTAGATGTTTGACTTCTATGCTAATCCTAGCCCATATCATCATTAACAAATACTTATTTTGCGCCGGTGGATGCTTAGGGGAGAAGGTATGAAATTAAAACCACCTCTTCAAGCAAGGAGGCAAATAAAGTTAAGGAACAGCTGTTCTTAGGTAATAAAAGAAATCGCCAAAATAAGAATGATTAAATTATTTCATTACATCAAGCAATAATTTTGTATACTATCGTCGGAATGCAACGGAAAAAGACCAACTCAGAAGAAAAAGTAAGAGCAGTGCAAGTTTTCATGTTCCTTTAAAGTTCATCTCTGTAAGAGAAAAAACATGCAGCATATATTGTTTACTGACAACACATTGATATGTAGAAACTTTCATCTTACAGAGATGACATTTTAAAGCAACATGAAAACATTAACTCATTTTTGTTTTTCTTTTGACGTGATCACTTTCAACAGTCCAATAAGATAAATGAATTACTTTTCTTAAATTAATCTCAGTAACAAAGTTATTTTATTATACCACTACTAGAAAAATGGCCTTATAAAGGGTTAAGAAATACCTCGGTTGATCGTGGCTCGGATAATCGAGGTTGAACTCTACAAGAAAGTATTAGAATCCTATAAAAAATCCGACCTCGAGTTTGTGATTAATCTCCGATTTATAAAACATTCCGCAGTCCGAAAGAACCATTAATGGAATTATATCTGTGCGTCTGTAAACAGACTCATAACCGCAAAGAGCTAGAGAGATGAAATTTGGTATTTTTGCCATTACAAATAATTTATCTATTTGTGTCACAATTTGGACGAAATCCGCTGCTGAAAAGCCTTGCTATCTGCTCGTGTGTGTGCGTGAGACGGTAACTCAAAATCACAATGGGAATATGGATGAAATTCAGCATTATATGTCATCATCAAAATTCTAGATCTGAATATCAGACCAAATACAGTTTTATGAGAACAATCTCATTGTAGAGGATAATCATTGAGCACGCATCCACCCAGACTGACACACATTTCTGGCAACTTATGACTCTTCTTCAATTTTTTCTCTACGTACTTTATTTCCATATTGTTTTGTTTTCAATGTTGTTCTTATGATTGTTTCCTGTCCCGTGTATGTCTCTATTTTCATTCTTATTTGCTTCTGTCTTTGTTATATGTATTTATCCTTTCTAAACAAAACAAAATTCACCTCCATCCATCCAAACCGGAAAGGAGCGAAATGGCTCTAAACACAGGGATGCAGAAGGTGAAATGTTATGTAATGTCCGTCTGTCTGTTCGTGAATATGTGAAAGTCACGAAAACTGAAAAAGCTAAAAAGATGAATTTCGTTATTTTAACTCCAAAAGTTTACATTAGTGTCAAATTCTGGGACATATTCATGAGATGAATTTCAGTGTTTTTACTCAAAAATACAAGACTGCTGTCGTATTTTGGATTATACGCCTTTATATCTGTCTGTCCGTGCGCATGAGAACATCATAAATGAAAGGCGGAAGAGCTAGATAATTTAAATTTGGTATGAGCTCTGACGACAAAATTGTAAATTTATTGTAGATTTATATCAAATTTCGGTCCAAGATGGTTAATGGAAAGATGTACAAAACATGTACTCGGTAATCTTTGTCTCCCCCCTAAGCTAAGCATAAAACGCTGAGCACATATAGTAGAATTATATGAGAAAGTTGTGGGGAGACTAATTCTGCTGGTTTCTCAATTAAAGATGATTATTAAAGTCGTTTTATTTAGCTTGACTTGTTTCATGCTTGCTAAGGTGAAATTTTGTAATCGGATTTTTACTAAATTTTTGACTGGCTGGAGTTTTAAAATTGTATGCTCAATTGTATTTTCTCTGTCAATATAATAGTTTAATATTTTGAATACTTCGTCGACGGTCGATGCCGCGGTGTCCTCGTGGCAACGTCTTAACCTCAAAGTCGGAGGTTTCCAGGTTCGAAACCCGATTCCACAGAAGAACCGCCTTATAAGTTGTCCTGGTGAACACCAAATCCGTCAGGGTCAAATGTCCTAAGGCTGGTGTGGTGGGAAAGTTTGGAGAAGGGGTTTCCAGCTCAGGCATCGTTCTCGTCCTCAGACCGAGGTTCAAAATGACGAGGTCTGACCCAAAATAGCCTCCGAGTTGCTTCACAGCGGGAAATTAATAAAACTAAAATAAATCGTTATCTGTCATTCGGTACATATCATAAAATCCTGATTCAATATCAGTCACGCCACCTGGTTGTGAATTTGAAAAAATTAATTTTAAGAGTCCATACTATTTTTATTATTAAAACAAAAATATTCTTTTCAGTCTCCAAATAAAGGAGTATTTCTAAAAACGGTTTATAAATTTGACTTCTGTTTTGAAGTTGTTTAGTAATTTAGTCTCTAAAACGCCAACATTATACAAAAATACCGAGTTTAAACAGAAAAAAATTATTTTCTTTAAGCGCTTAAATATTTATTCCGAGTTAACTCGTTCTAAATACTGTAGATTACAAAATAACTCGGTACTTAAGCGGTTAAATTGCATATAAGAGAAAAAAACCGGAATCATTCGAACATCTTTATCGACTTCTGTCCTTCAAACTTGACTTTTTAGGGTAATTTTTAAGCACATCAGAAGTTAGAACCAAGAAAGAACCCTAAAACCTGAAAGAATCCCTGGTTGTGAGTGAAATGCATGTGTGAGCTTATAATTGGCGCAAGTGAATATTATGCTTGAGAGGAAATGTAATTTCAATTGAAAGTTTGCAGTTTTAGTGAATAGGGAACATAAATTTTAAAATAATTAGAGAGAGTTCTGACCTTCTATAAAAGAATTTCTTTGAGGTTACACTAATTTGGTAACTTTGTATGGTGTATATGTCTAATTCTATAGAGCATCGGTTCTTATAGCAATGTAATTAATCTAAAATTCCCATTACGTAATTGCACATTTTCAAATTCTCCCCAAGATTTAAGATATTTCGCACCGTGTCTTATACATCCATATAAACGAGTAAGCTGAAACAACCTTTGTGCAAATGACGATGTTTCTCTTGTTTTCATGATATGGTAAGAAAGATGCAGAGGAGATAGAAATCAATTACTTTTATAAAATTTTTTAAAGACTAATATATATCAATACATAATGCTAATTAAAAAATCTAATCATAATAATGATTAACACTATCAATAATAATAATATATATAAAAAGGTTTGGTGTAAAGATCTGAAGTCACAATCACGTTCACTTTTTGAGCTAAATTGTTGACAAACACGTTCGATTTGTCAAGAGGAAGTCTGTTTGAAAAGGCAGAATCTACATGTATGAAATTTGGCATATTTTTAATCACTAAAATTGTATCGAATTTTGGACCAAATCCATAATTAAATTAAGTGCTTGTCGGATCGTCTATTTGCGCGTATGTGACACGAGGATTCAAAACACTTCACGCTAAATGAAAGAATTTTAGAATGTCATCATTACTCCGAAATTGTAGATCAGAATCAATTATTGGACCCAGCAGGCCAGTGAGAAGAGATACTGTTCCAAAATACATATTCTATTATTTTCATTACACGAAAAAGTGAAACACAAAATAAATGAAGAAATGAGCTTCTAGTCCGGAAGATCGTAGCATGATAATGTTTATGGTTTGGTTTAGCTGCCTTGTATGTTTCTGGCTTTATTGCATCATCCGTTGCATTCCGTGCGTAACGATTTTTACTTTTCGCAATAACAGGAACTCAATAAATACGTCTTATAATATTACAGTTATTAACAGTAGTATTTAAAAATGGATGAACAAAAAATATTTCATCATTGCTTATTTCTGAAACTGAATCTTAGCTGTAATTACCACAAATCTAAAAATTGTTAACAAATTTTATTAATAGCATGCTTCAAAAAGAAATATACTCAATATTGTGACCTTCGGTATGAACAATGGAAGAAAGTTCCAGTATGTAATAATTGTTTCAACAAAGATATTGATTTATGTTTCATGGCAACAATGAAAAGCTAATTAAAATTCGAAAAACAGAAAATGAAATTAGAGCAAAACTTATAAGCCAACTAAATTCATATTATTGAAAATATAAGCTTTTGAGTTTCATGATTTTGCGAAAATCATTTTGTTGTTGTGTTAATTTTGAAAGTTAATACGAGTAAGAGTAAATTTGAATATATCAATTAAGTTTTAATAAATAAAATTATATATTTTTTTTAAAAATCGGTAAGATTGACATTTCTGAACTTCAAAGTATATTCATGATAAATTTCATAGTCCTTCAGGAGCTTGTTGTCTTCATAGCTTTACAGGACAGGTCTGGCGGTCTCTCCTGGAGAGGTATACATTTTGTGGGTAATGATTTTGACATTAAGCAATTTACATGAAGCTGGAAAACCTTAAGGATTAACCATTGCATTTTTGATAAAGCTAAGTGAAAATTATCATAATTATTTAATTTCAGCTACATGTGGACACGAGATGTCTTTTAGTCAAGCGAAATTTAAAACACAAAATTTCTTTTCAAATGATTCGAAATGCCTAAAGAACTTTTTGAGCATGAGATTTAAATATAGGACAAGTTTTTATGCCCCAAAGAAAATCTTTTATTTACGGCTTCTTATTTTTAGTAATACATTTTCTTTTTATTATCGACGTCCAAGATTTCTCCTGTAAAGAAATTCTTCCTTATAAAACTAATAAAATTTCAAATACCATCTTATAAAACCGACCACATAAAAGATAATCATAAATAGCCTTAAGAATAGAGCAAATATAATCATGTCCACCCTCAAATTTAAAATATTTTAAAACAAAAAGTAGGAGATTCGAATCTTCAGTCCGAATCATCCTAGCATGCTGATGTATTAGCTTGATTCTTCTGGATTGATTCGTTGCATTCTGTGTTTAGCGATTTTTACAAGACGCAACTTGAATAAATAATGCCAACCTAAAACCATTGACACATTTTAAAGAAAGGGAAAATTCGGCTGTTTAACGAATCTCAAGAAAACTTCTGGTTTCACTCTAAAACGCGGGAGATGCGCTTGCATACAAGACATCCTATTAGGACAGGCGTTTCTAATTCCCTCAGGAAACAATAAATGTTTAATTTTCATATCTTAGCCAGCATCAAAGACGATAGCTGTAATTCGTATTTCTGTTGATTTCTCTGGCGTCATAAACGTTATAGGAATTCTTAGCTTATACAAGCATAGTTCGAATTAAGAGACTGGTAATTAAATATTTATGGTACTGAAAATATTGTTATGTTATATCTCAAAGGGTCTGCTCTTTGATAAAAGTAAAATTGTAAGTAAAATAAAGAGCCAAGCGAAATTGTTTCCGTACCTCTAAATTTTTGTTGCATTATCCGATAACTTAATTCTATTTTTCTGTCCATCGCCAAAATAATAATAAATACAATTCTTAAAAATGATTTTTACTATCCTCATTATATTCATGCTTTGAACCACAGCACGATAACGTTTTCTTATTTCTCAATTTGAATGCCTAGATAAAATAATTAGACATCTCAAATATAAAAAATATTTTATTGCGAAAAAATGCCCTAATTACCACTATCACCCAATCCATTTTGACGCTCCCCCACCCCTCCCCGATAATACTTGCCAGGTTTCAGCGTTCCGGCAGTGCTTAATTCGCGACTACGCCACTTCGAACTATCTTTGAAAAACGCTGTTTACGGATAATAGCTGGTCTTGAAACAATTTTAATTTGCGAAGAAAATTGAAGTTTGATTCAGTATTTTTAATAACTTTAGTTTTAGGTAATAACAGAGGACTCCACCATCTTCTCATTAGATAAACCACAAAAGCGTCGACCTTTACTTTCTTAAGTATGAAGTTCAGCAGATCGTGAATTATCCTAGCTGACTTGAGCTTTGTCACCTCGGTTAATGAAAAATTCGGTTTACAGAGACTAAATTTTAATCATGACTTATTTCATTTCAACGAGGCTCTTCCAAACTAGTTTAATTGAAATTATAAAAATATGTCTGCAATATATCATCGCATATAAACAATTTAAGAAACTCATTTCATAGTTCTCAAATTTCTTATACGCATTTTTCTGAAACATTAATTAGTTTCAATAAGAGGATTCCCTAATGTTACCTATTTTCCTTTGCATTTTTCCAAAGATTCTTCAAGGATGTTTTCAAGAGAATATTTACCTTCGCTCAATTACTCGAACGTTTCCAACACATTTACATTTTTTCATGAAAATACATGGAATTTCCTCACATCACTCTTGAAGTGCTTATTAAGAAACTATGTTTTTATATTTATCTTTTTCAAATAATATCTTGAGTTATAAAAGATTGCCTTCCTATGATTACCTTTACCAACTTTGATACTTTTTTTCAAAAATACATCGACTTTATTTAAAAAAGGAAAATCACAGTTCTTGTTCCTAGGTGATGAAGGGCGGGATGTTCGAGGTATACAACAAAGACATACTGTGCAACATATACCGTATACAAAAATAATTTAATCCTTAAAAAAGTTGACCTTTTATTTATATTGAAGCTTCACTTTCGAAAGCTTCCGTGAATTCGAAGGAAACATTTTGGGGATTATGACTATGACACACTAATAAACGGAAAAAGCTAGAGAAATGAAATTTGGAATGTTGCCTTCACACAAAGATTACATATTTGAGTGAAATTGTTGACGAAATCCTAAAAGTCTGTCTGTCCGTCCACACGTATATGGAGATGATTAATAAAAAACGCAATCAGCTTGATGGGTGAAATTTAGCATATAAATTCATCACCAGAATTCTAGATGTGTATTGTATATAAGACCAAATCCATCTAGCGGTTGACTTTCTGTTAGTGTGTCTGTTCGTGAGCATGTGAAAGCTCTAAACACGTAAGAAGTTAGAAAGATGAATTTCAATATTCTTCGACAAAATTGCAGATTAGTGTGAAGTTCTGGGTCATATCCATTGAAGGGCAGATTGTTTGAATAGTCCGTGTGTATTTGAACACAATAACTGAAAAATGGAGTCAGGTTGATAACTGCAATTTGGTATGCGTGTTGAAACTCAATCTCTAGACCTGTAACAAATTTCTGGTAAAAATGTTTATCGGAAAAGGGTTCAAAATAGATACTAGATGACCGTCACTTCACGTCAAAACTAAGTACAAAACGCGTATACTGTGTAAGTTCATGAGAACTTTGTGGGGCGAATAGAATATATTAATAATTATTTAACTCTTTTATTTAACTTGACTTGTTTCATGCTGGCAAATTTGGAATTTTGTAATAGATATTTCACTAATTTTCTGACAGGAAAAGCTTGTCTGAAGCTTGAAATTTGTAACCTACTGTATTTTTGATGTCAATACACTAGTTTAATATTTTCTGAATTTGATTATCGACCTTTGGATAATTGGATAATTTTATTAAATTTTGACTTCATACTATTCCTACCACACTGTTGCGAATTCGGGGAAAAATAGATTTAAACAGTTCATAGGGATTATAATATTAATTTGTAAATTAAACATTAATAAGTAAAAAATATTTTTTAAAAATTCTTCCTATTCAAGATGTTTTTTAAATTTCCTATTCAAGATGTTTTTTTAAATTTTCTATTCAAGATGTTTTTTAAATTTCCTATTCAAGATGTTTTTTAAATTTCCTAATTAAGATGTGATTTTTAAAAAATGTTATTTTACTTGATTTAATTTTTATATGTTTTTTAACCAAAATATCTCAAAAAATTTACTCTTCCCTAATCCAACAATATACAAAAATACTACGTTCGAACAGAGAAAAATTATTTGCTTAAAAATGATATTTAAGAGAAAAATGGGAATCACACGAGCGTCTTTAGGGACTTCTTCAAACTTGATTTTGAGGTCATTTTTACGCTTAACAGAAAGGAAAGAAAGATTCCTGATTAGTGCGTGTATGAAATGCAGGTTCGGGAAAAAAAGTACGCATGAGAATTTTATGTAGGAGTGGAAAAAGTAAGTCAAGTACGTAAAAAAAGTAAAACTAAAAGATTTCCAGTTTTAGTTGAGAGGGAATCTAATCCTTCCAATAATTAAATAGATGTTGGAATTTCTTTTAAATTATGTTCTTTAAGGTTAAACTATTTTGGAATTTTCTTACGTATAAGTATGTAATGCTAATGCACTGAATGTAACGAAGTTTCTTATGAAAATGTACTGGATTGAAACATTCCATGACTTAATTGTACATTTTGTAACAGTCTGTTATCGCCGAAAATCGGTAGTTTTCCTTATAGTCATTCGAAAAGAGAAAACTAACATAATATTTCTTCATTTGGTGATGTTTCGTTTATAACACGGTAATGAAATTATTTGCGTTTGACGAGTTTTTTCCCCAAAGATTAATACAGATACAGCAGAATCTCGAATATCCTTGCCTCTATGAATCGAGGACTCTGCGAACTGAACCGGTGCCAAATAATCGTAATACGTTTTTCATTTTTTTAATAAAATAAATAAAATTTTAAGAAAAGTCTGAAATTGCGGAAAAATGTCAGCCCAAACACTTTTTCACGTGAAAGAAAGCTAAAACTCTACTGGTTAAGGAATCTCAAAATGATGTCGAGCTTTGTTTCTGCTCGAGAAGATCGAATTTATTATTCCAATGTTCCCGAGGTCTCTATTAGAGAAAGCTGCACTTGTTTACGAAATTTTGGTGCGATTCTTTGTATCACTTGATTAAGACAGGCTACTCCAATTCACCCCTCAAATAGCGAAGGTTTAAGATTTGGACATGAAACAGCGTCAAAGACTCTAGCTGTAATTTGCAAAAGAAATAATTTATTTTCAAGCGATAAAAGATAGGAATTGTAAAATATATATAAACAATTTATAATTGGAAATTGTGTTAAAGATTGTAAATCAGTATTATTGTGCTGATAATCATATAAAGTGATCCTTACAAGCAGATAAATAAGAACAATTGTTTCAGTACTAAAATAACGTATTGCTGGCGTCTAAGGTTTTGTTAAAATATCCAATAACTTGCTACAATTTCTGAGTGAATCACTAAAATCTTCAAAACGCAGTTAATATTTTAAATATTTTTAAGAACCAAAATATTCTTCTTGCTTATATGCGATTCCGTCGCGTAAATGCGATAGCGCTACACGTATTCCAGACGAATGAAGCCGAATGCGCACATGATGATGGCAAAATAGTTAATGAAAATTATTAGGGGAACGTGGGGTAAAACCGAGAAAATAAGAGTCGAAGGCCTATTGGAGCTAAATTATTCGACATAGAGCTTGTCAAATTTTATTAAAATATTCGTTGTTTAACGGAGTACAATATATCTTTCAAGAAAAGTCATACTTTCACTACTCTTTTTACTAATGTTTTTAAAGAAAAAGTCATACCACCTGGTCTTTCCCTACTATTGGGGTAAAACTGGGCGCACATATTAACTCTATAGGAAATTACGAAAACTCGATTTTCGGTGCAAAAGTAACAGAAAGTCTTTTTTTATAATTTAAGAATATTAGTTACAAATTACTCTACATGTATTATACATGTAAAGCAGTATACAGGTACATTACCTGTACTACACTGCAGCAAAAAAGCAGATAAGAATATTCTTATTCTAATATACATGTTAAGCAGTTGTCTTTTTCCTCAGCGCCACTGCAAATTTCGTGGACCCATTTAAGACATTTTCTACATTGGATTAAACCTTTCATTTATTTAAATTATAAAATACACCATCAAAATATAAACAATCAACGTCTGATGTCTTTTTGTCGTCTTCATCGGAGGAATCATCATTAGTGACTGTCCCGGTTTTACGCCAATTGGAGTCCCCGGTTTTAACCCGAAAGCAAAGGTCAGAAAAAACAAAATAGAACCGCGCAAATATTGGACTAAATCTTTATTCTTTGATAGGGTATTAATCCTTAGTAAGCTTATAATAAGATGCAATAAATATAGTTTTTAATATTTTAATGTTTGTTAGATAAGAATGGTTCACAAAATCCAACAAATCCTTTTCCTTGATTAGTAGAGTGTAATTCAGCATTTGTCCGCTAGAAAAGAGAACTCATAGAGCCAATATCAAGAGTACCTAGTTTTACCTCACTTTTCCCCTATCTAGATTCATCAAGAAAATATATACATCTGAAGAGTTGCAGTCGTACTATATCAAAATTAATAACTATTTTAAATAACTAACGAACAATTGAAATTCAATTCTGAAAAACAGCGTTTGAAATGTTTATTACAGCACATACCTATTAAAAATTATGTATGTTACCTTAAAAAAAATGTGCAAATACGAAAACTCGGCTTTATAGTTATGTCCAAAGAAATCACATTTAACCTTCATTTTAACATTGTCAAAAGCACGTGGCCAAAAAAATTTTATGAAATAATAAGAATAGTTCAAATTTCATTACAAAAATAAAATGCGTCGTTACAAATTGAGTTTAAAATTAATTTTGAATAATTTATTAAAATTTTAAAAAATGGACGGAAGTGAAATTAGTATAATTGAAAAGCTTATTTTTTGAATTTTAAAGTAGATCAAAAAGAGTTTGCATAACTCTCCAGCCTAAAACCGAGTTTATGCTGGAGAGGTTCGCAGCGGCGAAGAATTGAGAAATCCAATCACCAAATGATTCCGCAAATGCTTAACAACACCTGGATGGAAATCGAGAACAGACTTAATATTAACTAACGGTGCTCATGTTGAAGTGTATTAAAATTTTTAAAAAAGAAAATGAATTGATAAAAAAATAAATTAAGATATTTCCCTGTCCCTTATTCTTCATTATTTGTAACTAATCTTTTTCTGGTTTTTAATTTATGGTCACCTTGTATATACGAGATAACGTTCACTACACATTGGAGCTAAGCAGAACACGCGTCCATAATGTGGAAGCACATGAGAAATTTGTTGGGTGAATATTCCAGCTAATTTTTGTATTAAATAAAATTATTAAACTCTTTTATTTATCTTGACTTGTTTCATGTTGGCAAAGTTGGAATTTTATAATAGATTTTTCACTGACATGATGGACATGCTATCTGACATGCTGGAGTTTTGAAATTTTGCACACTATTGTATTTTTCGTTTTCAACCAGTTTAATATTTTATTTCATTAATCATTAACAGCGCTATTTTAATATTTCCGGAACTTAACCTGGTTGTGAATTTGAGAAAAAACTGATTTCTAGAGTTCAGGACTTTTATAATATTGATTTATTAATTAAAAACTAAAACGTAGAAAATAATTAATATATATAAAAATGCTTTTTAGTTTACGAATAACAGTTAGGTTTTTAGAAATTATTTTTTTGCTTGACTTATTTTTTAAATTGTTTTAAAACGAAACAATTAGAGAAAAATTACATTCTCCCGAAAACCAATATTATACAAAAATTCTACGTTTAAAAATTTTAAATTTAGTTCCTTCAAATGACATTTATGAGAATTATCGGAATCACTCAAATATCTTTATATTCTACCGTCCTACAAACATGAATTTTTAGGTCAATTTTCACGTATAAGGAACGATACGACCAATAAAGATCTTTATTATGAATGAAACTCAGGTGCTCTAAATATTTGCCCAGGTGAAATTTTTCCATGAGTGAAAAAGTTATTATAACAGAAAGTTTCCAGTTTTGGTTCATATCTTCTAATATTAAGAGAGAGGTTTGATCTTCTTTTAAATTATGTTCTTTAAGATTGCACTATTTTATTAATTTTACTTGGGAGACGTATTTAATTTTAGCGAAACACAAAGCTAATGAAACTTCCTTCTGATAATATACTGAATCGAAACTTTCCATCACGTAATTGTACATTCTCTAAATCTGTCTGTCTTTTTAAAAAAATGGAAGGGGGGGGGGTTGTCTCGTACACATCCATGTAAACGTGTAATCTTAAATAATTTTTCCATATTTGTCGTTGTTTTGCTAATTTTTGTAACTTAGTTAAAAAGATGCAGAGAAGATAAAAAATTAGTTCCTTTTGAAGAATTTTGTTCGAAGATTAATATACACATAATAAAACGTCGTTTACCAGGGCCTCAGAGCCGAGGTATCTGTGAATCGATCTGGTGACAGAAAAAAGAACTATGTTGTTTATTTTTTCAACAAAACAGTCAACAAAATTTAAAAAAATTGGTTTCAAATTTGGTATTTGAGCCGATTTTCACAATACGAAAACTTGTAAAATGTCGTTAGGAGGAGGTGATCTTTTATAGCCAAGAAGTTATTTAGAGGAAAAAAATAAAAACTCTTTTCCATTCTTAAGTACTTGAATAGTGATGTGAGAAAACTCCATGCATTTTTAAGATAAAAATGGAAATAATAATATGTCGGAAAGTTCTGCAGTTTCGAATAGGGGATAATATTCTTTTGAGAGCTGCCATAAAGAATCATTGGGGAAATGCAGAGGAAAAAACGAAAATCAGCAACATTCGGGAGTCTTCTTATCAAAACTGTTTAAAAATGTAAGTAAGAAGCTTGATAACTAATAAAAGAGTTTATTAAAATGATTATACGCGGTAGTACGCGTTATATTCCGCCTAACAGATTACGGGAGCAAAAGCAGTGGAATTCATATTCACCCCCATAATTTTCTTCTCTGCAATCATATTTCATTTGCAGAAAATCACAGATAGTCGGGAGCCAAGACTCCTGATGGATCTAAAACGGACGAAGGCACTGGTAGTGCTTATTGCATCCTCGAAAACTATGGAATAATAGCCTCATAGCAAGGTAAACTTGATCACAGCAATTCGGTTTTCTAAGCTGAAATCCTTTCAATTAAAATGGCAATTGAAGCAGTTTCTTTCCTTCATAGACCAATCAAAGTTTGGACAGACAGTTTGCCAAGTTTATGTTCACGCTATGTTTCGCGCATACGCAGTAAAAAATTATTTACTAAAAATGCTCATATTTCCTGTAATATTCAAAATATGTTTTCCAAATTTTTTCAAAATGCTTCTCTAACAAATTGTCATTTTTTCTGTAAGTTTCGTATAATATAGAGGAAAACTCTGTATGTTATAAGCAAGAAACAGGCGAGAAAATTTGGGAATTTTTAAGAAAACCTTTATATATTTCTAAATATTTGTGATGAGTTTACGAAAATTCTTTTAAATATTATGCACATTAAACATAACCATTTCTGAAAGTTTCAACTTGCTATCAGTATTCTGTAAAGCGGAGTGGGCCAAAAAGTGTTTTGTCTTCATCAGTTTGTAGACGGTTCCCTAATTGCCCTCAGGACCGAATCTTGAAAGTAAAATGTGAGTTACAATCTATTCTTTACATGGTCGAAGTTTAAGGACAGTCAGTTAATTCTTTCCGGAGCAATTCTAAAAAATGTGAAAATCTGAAAGTGTCCGGATACTTTTCGCCATATACTGAAAATCATCTACTAAGAGTTTTATTCAAATTTTTTGTTTCAAATGTGTTCATTGAAGATCAACTATTGTCTTTCGCATGCAATAAAAGAAGCGATACGTAAAAGTTAATAAAACATATCTTAATTACAACTAGTTACCAAATGACTTGCACCGATTCAACAGCAGGAGCACCGAGGAAGCTCAGGTTGTTAGTAGGCTCGTAGGAGGTTATCTTGTTGTTTGCAGAATCACAGCACCTTTGCACAGCTGGACCAGAAATTAGATTAAGTTTGAGTGAGAATGAATTCGTCTTCCCTTTCGGGAATTATCATAACATTTGAACTGCATACAGTACTTATTAGCGAGCAGAA
This sequence comes from Araneus ventricosus, assembly GCA_013235015.1. Lineage (NCBI taxonomy): Eukaryota > Metazoa > Arthropoda > Arachnida > Araneae > Araneidae > Araneus > Araneus ventricosus. The sequence goes on along the minus strand of BGPR01002838.1, from coordinate 89,546 downwards.
AGGATCGATTCTGAAAGGATTTAATACATTTGTTTTGGATTTTGTAGAAATCCAATTTCTCCATTGTTGGCTGAAATCATAAATTTAAAAACATAGTTTCTGTATCGCAGAGTTTAGCTAACATTATATAAATCATAAAGGGAAATTCTCTACCACAGGCGAAATACTAGGGGTTTAAAATTCGGACTTGCGACCAAAGACGGTTGCCGCAATGCTCAAAATTGATAATCACCAACAACGCTATGTCTTCAATGAATATACACACAAATATTACGTAAATAAAGAGTGGTAAATAAATAAGTATTGTATTAATAACTTTATTAAGTGATCGTACACAGTGTAGATCGCGCAATTTGCAGTAAGAATGTCAACCTTTAAATATTTATGATGTTAAAAAAAGCAAAAAGAAAAGTGCTTTTGCCTGATAAGGCGGAATTTAATGTGGCTAAATTTTCCCAATTCTCAGTTCGAAAGAACTTCGCTAGCCTGGAAAACTTTGGCGTAAAACTCCATACCCCTTCATTAGGAAGTGATCCAGCACGGAAAATAAAAAAAAAAAAATTAACATTCAAATATACATTCAAATATTAGCCGGCATCCAAGACGGCAGCCGTAATTAATTAAGAAAAACAATAAAAGAATGCCAAAGAATTGTATTGAATTGAAATATATATAAAATATTTTTGAACAAAAATAGTGGTAAATAAAAATGTACTATTCAATTTTTTTAAATGGCCTTTCAAAACATAAAATTAAGCAAAATTGTTTCACTACGAACATAATGCATTGCTGACTCCTAAAATTGGCTAGACTTAGGTATCATGTACGGTCACCAAAGTCGAATTTTTTCTGGCGATTTATCGCCAAATGTGGTGAAGGTAAGTTCGTTTATTGCAACCCTCTAACGAAAATGCCGACGCCAAGGTTGAAATATTTTTGGCGATTTCTCCCATAATGTGGTAATCCAAAAGGTTCATTTTAACCCTTAAAGGATACAAAATTTGAATTAACTAACGATTCTCCTTCGATAATTTGAATGTTCTGCGGCTTTAAAAAATTCTGTTAACAGTTCGATCTTCTCTTTGCTCGTCGTCCGTTGACTCCGACGGTTGTCTAATTTTCTCCATGCGCTCGTGTGTTTACGGTTGCCATCATCAGCCTTTTTGTTCCTATTTGATTTTTCTTTTGGTTTTTTTTAAAAATCCGCTATGTCTTCTCGTGGTGATCACCACGCAGCCGAATTGAAAGCTGGTTTGTATTGGTACGACTTTATGATTTGAAGAATGGGCCAATAGAGATGTCTTCGACTTTTTCATGAAAATGGACCTATTTGCGAAAGAGTATGTTTGTCCAGCGTGTGATGAAAAAATGGAGCTGATTGAATTTCTTAATCTTGACGATGGGCTCATTTGGTGCTGTAGAAAGTACTGTCAGAATGCCCTTTATATTAAGAGATCTGTGCGAAAAGGAAGTTGGTTTGAATGTAATAATCTTAGTATGCCACCGCCAAAATAAAGTAGGTTCTTATTTTGATTAAATGTCGATATCTTCACCTTCCTTTCCGTTTTATCCTGCTTTTCGCTTATTTTAAGAATTTTCTGTTTTTATATTTTGTAACTTTTTCGCATTTTCCGGCACTTTGTGTATCATTTTGTTATAAATCAGTTACCCTAATTTTCTATTTTTAATTAATATTACCATTCATATTTTTCATTAATAATTCTTGTGAAGTGTTTCCTATTCGTTTAGAATTTCCTTTTCTAATTTTACGTATACTTTTTTACATGTCTCTTTTCCTCTATTTTCCTCCCTCTTGCTGCCTAGTTTGGCGCTTTTTTCCAAATGTCGTAGGCATCCAAGATGGCCGACTTTTGGTGAGTGTTTCAATAGTTGGCGTGATTTTTGAACATTTGGCGTTGGACCGTGCATGACTCTTAAGTTTTACCTTAAAATTTTATTAGAGCGTCCGGGAGCTCACTTTAATAATGCGTCGTGCATAAATGCAAATAGTAGGCGCTGTTGCGCACTGCAGAAAAACAACTTAAGCTCACATAATTTACGATATTGACCTTTAAATGGGTAATGAAACGCAATATTGTAACTCGTAGCTTTAAACAGAGTTTATGTAACGTAGAGCTGAGTTGAAATTTAATGAGTCTTTGAATCATCCTGTTTAATTTGCTATGGTTTTGGTGATTTTAAGTAAGATAAAATTTGGAGAAGCAGAAAAATGATTAAATAGTCGAAGAATTTTATATTGTCTGGCTTGCCATGAGAAGAAGATAATGCTAATAATATTTACATGCAAAGGTTACATTCATGATTTATCAAATACCCGAAGCGCGTCCTTTGTTTGTTAGAGTGTTTTGAGAGGTAGAGAAATTTTCTTTAGAGCCCTCATTTCAGGCTAACCCATTTCCTTGCAATAGATGCCCCTCGTAGCCATCAACTAAGTATATTCCTTTTTGTATATCAAGCCACTAAGAATGCAAGCTGCAATTGTGGATTTGAATGGGTTAGGCGTTTTTTTAAAGAGGAGCTCTCTAAAAGATGAACCCGCGTTCCAGTATTCTGAAATGCCTGAGTCCAAGGGTCTTAAGAATCAGAGGGTTAAATAAAAGGATTTTTGCTGAAGCAGAAAATTAATTAAAAGACGAAATAATATTTGTTTGCACAACAATTTCCTGTCTGTTTACTTAGGGTGTATGATCCCTGAACAAATATTCATAAAAAATTAGTTTTCAGAATACAGGTTAGATGTGATCTCAAATATTTTCTTTATCTAATGATTTCTAAGAAGAGATTTTCTTCCTATGCTTAATGGAATTAATTCTTGCATTCTAAATTGGTTGATATAGTAAAGAAGATTTTGCTTATGTTAACGCTATACGAGGGATTCATTACACGGAAATGGGCTCGACTGCAAGGAAACTTCTAAGAAAAATCTGCCTGTCTTCCAAATCAATCTGAGTGATCTACTCGAACGAACAAAGCATGCGCCTCGAGTATTCCATCCATCGCATTTAAAGAAAGAGGTAGGAAATTTCGCAGGGCTCGTGCGCTCGCCGTACTTCACTTAAATGGACGCACAATTTTCAAGTTTCGTTTTCTAGCGAGATAAAAATCATACCTACGAAACTAAAAATTACAGAGCCTTGAAATTTTCACAGTTTAATGGAAATGGACTTCAATTGCATGACATAACATTTCATAGCAATCGGTTTTATATTTCTCTATTTGTATTAATTAATTTACTTACTTTCTATTGTTCTTTGTAGGAACCTGTTGTAATTTCAGCAAAAGTGAATAATAGTTTTATAAAATACTAAAAATATCTGTGAAATTTTATTAAATTAAGGAAATATTTAAAAAAATTGTGTAAAGTTTGTTAGGTATTTTTTTTTTTTTTAATTTTTGACATTTAAAATATTTGCAGTTTTAAAATATATATAATAAGTAGTTGTGGGATAAATACAAATGCCTCTCATGATAGTTAAATATATTTAATTAATATAATGTAAATGTTATCATTAAATCTTGTATCTAAGTAGTGCTTCAAAAATCACACAATCAGATCGTTAATAACTAATAAAAAGTTATTATAATAACAGACGCATTTATCAAAAATATATTAATAAACAGCTAGAATTTTGAGGATCGGAATATTTTACAATGAACCGCGGCTATTAGAGGCGTCGACAAGGCATTCGTCCACAAACATGAAAAAGAAATTTTAATTCGTACTCGAACCCTGCATTCCGCTTCATCGTATCTCTCTCACCCGAAGACGGCGCCTGCCTCTCTTCCAAGTCGCTGACAAAAGAATCCAATTTAAGGGGGCAGTATCTCGGTATCCGCCCAGTATCTAAATTATCTCATTACCCGCAGTGGTGAACGGGTTCTCGTAGCTTCCCAAGTTCCGTAATAAGGGCACGGACCCTTTTAACCACTTATCGGCTCTTCACGAGAGCCAATATATTTGCTCTCGAGACGTGAGCTTTTTGATGGGGAAGTGGTCATTGGAAGAGACCCCCACACACACTGCTGCTTTGTGGGTGTCGGAAGTGAAGTGAAAGGGTGTTGGTGGTGGTGGGGGGGGGGGTGCTTAGATGTTTATTTGCAGTTTTCTTTTGTACCTGGGGAAGTAACTGGTTGTGGCGTTTCTTTTCGTTTGTGTGTTTGGTGTTTTGAATATGATACAAAACTTTTATTCGTATTTTTGTAATTCACGTATAATGTAATATACAGGGTGTTTCAAAAATATCTGGCAAAAATGAAAAGTTAGGTCAGACATATGATAAGCATCCAAATTCACCTAGGAACATGGGTGCGCAAACGCCATCTAGAGGCATCAGATGGCATTTAAAATAAAACAGCGCTTGCTACAATCTCCGACACTTCTCGAAATTTGCACATTTTTTCAAACATCTCCTCTAACTTCGACCATATAAAGAATAGTTTTTAACTCACAATTTGCATTGAATATTCGATCATGAGGGAATTTGGGGTACCGACCAGAAATTGATGATGTCGATAAAGGACTTTGGCTCACGCCATTTTGCAGAAATCTGATAATGGTTTGCAACTTTCGTCAATTATTTTTCGTGTTTTGCGCAATATTTACATGCATTTTCGTAAATATAGCTGGTATATTCGGGAAGATACAGAGGTTTTTTTAAAAAAATTCCAAATTTGTTCGCAAGTGTTTTGCTTATAACTTAAAGCATGTTCGACCAAATTGTATGAAACTTACAGGATATGTGATAATATGTTAGAGTAGCATTGTCTGAAACTTGAAAGTAAATACTTTGAATAACAGAGTAGGTATGAGCATTTCTAGTAAATGAATTTTTACTGCGCATGCGCTAAAGTTAGCCTAATTTTTCTTTCAGAACTTCAGAGCCAGATATAGAGAGCAACTTATATAAAAACTCCAGTTCAATACCTTTAAGATTCAAAAGGATATTGGAATTTTGGCCAGTGCTGTTTTATTTTAAGTGTCATCTGCTGCCTCTAGATGGCGTTTGCGCACTCATGTTACTAGGTGATTTTTGATGCTTATCGTATGCCTGATATAATTTTTCTTCTTGTAGTCATATCCCTATAGTTTTGTCTTTTCACATTTCATACACAACTGTACTTTTCTTCTTCTGCTTTTATATTGCATATATTTATACTCTTCTTTAAATAGTATACTTACATCTATTCAAGGTTTCTTCAACCTTGCTTAAAATAGAGTAGAAAAGTGGAATCGAAGAATTATCATCTGGAAGAATTTCTTTCGAAGAAATTAACTTAATTCTAATTAAAGAAATTTTCTTTCAATCAATGTCTTGATTTATAATTTCCAAATAATTATTTTTCTTTCTATTTTTCCTTAATAATCAATCATTAATGCATAATTTTCTTACTCTTTTTTGAACTTTGGATAGCGAAAGATGTTTTTGGGGCAGAAGTAGAGCAGAGAAAAATGTTTTTCACCAAAAAAAAAGAGATTTTGAATGAAAAAGTTGGAGAAACACTGTCTATGTCCAACAGTATAGGTGGCAGTACGAGCTGTAGAGATGAAGATGTGGTTTGTTTGTTGAGATAAGTAATAAAGGAATATAATATATTCGGAGTTCTTTTGTATGTATGCCATCCACCAATCTCACGCTCCAAGCGAAAATTTAAAGTGTTTGAAAAATCTGTAATAATTAAGTCATCTTTAGATATTGCATGTGATTTCTAACACTTTTATCATATTTATTAATTATTGTTTCTTATTATTACCTCTGCAGAAACGTTCCGTATTTGAATTCATTCTACAGGATTGTTGAAAAAAGGTATATGATAAACAAATGAATTATTAGAGGGCAACAGTGGACCGTTGGCTTGACCATCGTCTTCAGGACCATAAGGCCTGAGGTTCGATCACAGCAAGCGATTCTCTGTATACGTTGGCGTGATACGCGCCAAATCTGTGGAATATAATATCCTACCGCTACTGTATTGTGGAAGAATGGAAGGGTACGTGCCATCTCATGTGCCATCCCTAGTTAGCTGCAAAAGGTTCAAATTACGAGATCTCTCATAGGTTTAAACCGACATATAAATGTACCTTAACTAAACTAAATTGAAGAGCCATTGCATTCTTCGTGTTTTATAACTTGAAGTGTGATCTTTATTTTTTTTCTAGATCAGAAGTTAAAAAAAGTTTTCGGTAATTTCATTTCCGAATGTTTATTATCCCATTAAGACAACTACTTAATGAACTATAACAGTTTTCTTAATTTCTCTAAAAACAGAAGCGCCTCTTTTCTATAATACATGCTTTTATACATTAAACTAGCTACGCTTTATCTCTCTTATGCTTTGTATTAGCTTTGCTATGTTCTGTCAAGCTGTGAAACGAAACAATTGAAGTGAAAAAAGTTTTTCATTTGTTATAAAGGAGTATCTCTCTCCCTAATACGCCTAATATTTTGTGGCAGGTAGCATTGCGCTGTACAGTGATGTCATATCCTTTTTTCTCCTTTAATAAAAAGATAACAGAGAAACACTAAAAAAATAAAATGTTTGACATTTATGACAGAAAATTTTGACTTGTCCCATATTCCAGCACCATCATTTGATTCTTTTCCTGCACTTATTGTTACAGTGCAAGACTTCATTTCAAAAGTATTATGCGAAGTGATTCCATTTATAATATTTTTCTTTGAATGCTATAGTTTTTCATGTTCAGAATTATCAAGCAGGAATTTTTCTCATTTCTTTTCTCCGTGAATGTGTGAAATTTTGTATATTTTGGATAGTTTACGTATTGCTGTGATCCTGTGCCGAACGTGGGGATTATCACAGTATCACATTGCGCTCTCCGCAAACCGCGTTTCGCAAGGTTAAGTTTCTATGGAAAAAATTGTTAAGATTATTTCAAATTAAGAAAGTATTAATAATATGAACAAACCCAAATATTAATCGGCAGGTTGGAATTTCTTGCTGGTCTATTACTTAGAAAATAAACAAATTTAGTAGTTATTCAGCCTTTTGCATAAATACTCTTTTTACTGCATCTACTATGAATGATCAAGCTTCAAAAACTAAATATAAAGCTCCAATGTTCATATGATTAGTTGAATATTACTCTCTAATTATCTTAATTTATTTAAAGTTTTAAATTGTAAGTTTAAAATATTTTTACGCTTTGATGTTCTATGTCAAAGAATACAAGCCAACCTAATCCGTTGCCTCTGGGTCTACCTCTCATGGCCATATCAAATGATTCGAAAAGCCAAAACACTGTTAAATATACCAACCTAACACACCACTTTGAGTCAATAGGACTATAAGTTAAAGAATTCATATCCGCCCGGAAAAATAAGAAACAACAAAAATTAAAATCGTAAGAAATTGTGGCATTGATGGAAATAGTCAGAAAAAACTGGAATTTTAATAATATTTATATAAAAATTTGGTTTTTAAGGAATGTCTAGCAATTCTTTTCCTTTGATAAACATTCTGGCTTCATTTCCTTATCGTATTTGTATTTATTTTGTTTTTACAGCATAATTTATTTTTTATTAATAATTATTTTATTTACCTTTGTCTTGAATATATTTCATTATTTACTATTATGATTATTATGGAATCTTTCAATCATTTTTTTAAATTCATTTCTAGACGGCATGTTTTATATGGATTCAAAACAAAATTAAAATGAATTAAACCTATAATTAAATTCTGAAATATAATATTGTCATCGGGATCTCATCTGTAGAAAACGAAATCGTCGTGGAAAGTTTTTCTTCGAACTGTCTCCTGTGTCATATTCCCCCTTGGGAATGAAAATCGTCTCTCTTTAAATGTTACTATTTTAAAATTTATTTTAACTTGGGCCTTGATCGCTTATATTTTTGTTTACAATAAATTTATTTAATTACCAGTCCAATGCTCTTATTTACCCTCTGCACTATACTCCACTTCTAATAACTTCGTTTACCTAATATTTCTTATCCCATTAAGGCAGCTGAATATTAACTAATAGCGTTTTTTGTCTAGCTTTTAGGTAAAGACTGTTACATTATCTTAATTTAATATCTGATAAAATCAGTGAAACTTTAATTTATTAAAGAGCCGAAGATATTTTATCAAAACAAATTTTTTAAAAAGGAAAAATCGCAAGAAACTTTTTTTGTGATGATTTTCTTCATTATACGCTCAAACAGAATCTTATTTTACATAAGAGTCGAAATTAATTGAAATTATTGTTGCCAAGTTTCCAAATTCAGCTGCGATTGTTAACGAAATTTTGGTGTGAAATTCTGCATCACCCGATTCGGACAGGCAATTCCAATTCACACGGCGAATCGTGAAATTTTCAAATTCAAACATTAGCCAGCATCGAAGACGCAAGCCGTAATTTACATCAATCTTTTATCAAACGAACACTCATTTTGGAATTGAAAATTTATAGAGACAAATTGAATAAAAAAATGGTAAATAATTATTTAATGTTTTGACAATCTTGCTAAATGATCGTTAAAAAGATAGAATTAAGTAAAATTGTTCAGCACCAGAAGAACACATTCTTGACGTCTAAATTTTTGTTTCAATATCCGATAGCTTAATGCTATTTCTTGATGAATCGCCGAAATCTTCTAAATGCTGTTTATACATTATAAAATTCTATGAACCAAAATATTCTTTTGGCTGACACGCTATTTTGTTGCCTCAATGCGATAGATGGCGTTCTTTTGTACTGAAGACGGATACAATTACACTCAAATATGACTCCATATCCACACAATAAAGTACGAATTGACTTAAAATAGTTCTGAAAAAATATTTTGTGTATTTATCTAAAAAATATCATATATGAAAAGTTGTAGTACCAGTATCTTAAAAATATTAAGTATTTCAGTCATATAACGTAATAATTAAAATTAAGTTTTAACAAGCAGTTTTTCAAAAGTTTATTTCAGCATATACATTTTAAAAGGTATGCATACTGTGAAAAGAAAAATTCACAAACATGGTAATTCTGTTTTGGAGTTAATGTTTAAAGAAAGCATTATTTTTACCGTAACGTTAACATTGTCAAAAGCACTTGAGTGAAAAAAATGATGGGTCAATAAAATTAGGTTAAATTTGATTTCAACAATAAAATGAATTGCTACAAATTATGATTAAATTGATTTTAAAAATATTATTAAAATAACAGAAAAAATTTCACGGAAATAAATTAGAATTCCTGAAATCTTACTATTTTTAAAATTTGAAAGTGATTTTCGTGCGATAATATATCCAAATTCATTGATAAAAAAGTTAAAGTTCAATTTAATTTTAATTAATTTGAAATAAATATAATTTTGAAAGCTCTTTCTTAGTGAGTACAACTTTTATGTCTAATGGAAGGTTGCTTTCTGTGCCTAACGATCTTCGAAAATTGAAGTTTGTTACATTGTGCTTGACAACTTTATTTTACAGCGATATCAGTGAATTCTTTCAGATGTGGTTCTTCAGATAAGTTATAAAAGCACTGGCTCTTATTTTATTTTTTACGAAATACAGTAGAACCTCTTATGTACGTTTTACTTTCTTGTGTGGGTTTCTTTACTTCCTCCCAGAGCCTCAATTTTCTGAGCTGACCTGAATTATCCAAGCGTAATCACCTTGGATAAACGAAAACTAGGATTATAGATACTAAATCATGACTTCTTTCCTTTCGACAAGGTTTTAGAAAATTGTTTAATGGAAATTATAAGAATAAGTCTGCAAATATTGTTACATAAAATCGTTCGGTGTGTGCACTGTGAAATCAGTCCAACAGGCAGGGTAACAGAGAATAAATTTTTATTCGCGTATATTCCGGAAAACACGCAGAGCAGCGGATAGGAAACCAGCACTTGCTCAGATTAGCAACACAAACAGACAGCAATTCACTAATAAGAACAGTAACAGCACTCTGAATGCCGCTCGGCGTCTAACACCTTTCTAGCTCGCACAGCGGATAAGACTCCAAAGAGAGATTCCAAAGTCGTTCGCATTCCAAAGGCGATCCCAGTCGATCAACACACACACACACTGTGATACGAGCACAGTCTATTTATAGTCTCCCCGACAGGCCGTGATGTCACTTGTAATCATTTTTATAAATCCAGATCTCGGTCCCTAATAGAGATATCAAGAAAATTCCAGGACTCTTGAGATCTCACATTTCATCGCCAAAATGGTCTCCAAGTTTTCGGGGGTCGATGGCTCTATTACCCTCGGCATTCCAAACATACTCCTGTAGAACTGTCTTCCCAACCATAAGATTAACATTTCTGGGAAGCGACTTTCATGTTCGTAGCACTGCTCCCCTCTTCAAGGACTGACGTCCCGCCGCTCTCATTACATATAACTACGACCAGCAGCCGGGTATGAAGTTAGCTGATTAATGTGAATGACTTTTGACTTGGCGTTGGGCGACTTCTGAATTCTGCAGTAAACATCGCTCACTTTCTTGTCAACAGTAATAGGTCTTTCCCAGTTCTGCCGTGGCTTCAGACACAGACCTCTCCTTCGCTTCGGGTTACACACCCAAACCAGATCACCTTCTTTGAAATGGTTGTCCGTTGCTCCGGAGTCGTAACAAGTCTTCATTCTTTCTGACAGATTAATTCGCTCTCTGTCAGACGTCTGTACATTTTACAAACGCGCCTCCAAATTATTCAAGTCGTCGTTCGGCGAGGAAAGCGTATCACCGGGTCGTCCAAAGAGGATGTCACAGTTGCAATCTCGGAGTTCGACCACATTGCATATTTACTGGATTCCGTTCAGTCACTGACTTTCCCTGTTCTGTTTTGGGTCTTTTTCGGGCTTTGCAAGCTCTCTGCACAATTTCTCGACGACGGCTTGGAGTTATTCCAATAAAAACACTCTGTGTCTTTACGGAAGGTCCTCATCACTCCAAAATGTCCTCTACTTGCGGTGTCACGAGTCTGTTGCAGAACTCCTTGAATTTTGCTCTTCGGGAGAATTAGTTGCCAGCGACATGAGCTTCCGAATAAATTTTCTAAAGCTCTCAATAAAGATTCAAATTCATCATCTATTTGCTTGCCAGAGTTATCCTCTATCATTATTGCCCTTGCATGCATGGAGATCTTCGAAGCCGTTTTCGCAGCCTCATACTTCATGCTGTATGTGCTATATGCCAGAGCCGATTTCAAATCCGTTAAGTTCATCACCCTCGTAGAAAGTTGCTTGTCTTCGACTGAGATGGCATAAACAAAGAACTGAACCACTAAACTCTCCGAACATCCAGATGTCACTCGGCGTAGGCCAGTGTCGCTCTATATCTACGGCTAACACCCGAAGGCTTTCTCCTGGCTTCTTCAATTCTGTCCTATAAAACTGTTAAGATGGCTGTCTCAAAATCGGGATTCCAGAGATTTCTCGATGGTCGTTATGTCCGTCAGCTTATCAGCTGGTATTCCTCGAAGAATTTCCACCGGTGATCCTCGGAGAGAGGCCACAAGTTGACTGGCTTTTATACGATCAACCAATCCTTTAACAGAGCTCACGACGTCGTACTGAGTCTTGAAAACTGTCCACGACGTATTTCTGTCGAATGTCAGGGACTTGACTGTCGGTCTGGAATACAAGAGCCCTGGATTTGCCGGGAAATCGCTTGGTCTAATCCTCAAGTCACTAATTCTCTTCTCCAGGACGCTGATCTTCCCTTGGGCTTTGTCCTCTACTTCCGTGATCTTCTTTTGAACGTCTCCCTTCACTTCCTTAATCTCTCCTTTCACTCCTTGGACTTTTTTCTTCATTCTTCACGTTACAAAAACGAAACATCTAGAAAGTTGAATTTCAGTATTTTTACTCGAGAATTCAAGATTAGTATCAAATTTTGGATCATGCGCATAAAAGGTTTCTATCTGTCTGTCCGTTTGCACGTGAGCGCAATAACTGAAAAGCGGAAGACCTACATGAATCAAATTTTGTATGTGTCTTCTAAGAAATTTCTGACCCATAACGAAATGGTTTTCTTATGAGGAACTTTTGAATTTCTATCCAACCCAAAGTGTCTACGAAATAATCCTGTAAAGTGATGATAAAGTCGCCATTTTTTAAATACGCCTCTATCACGAAAGCACGATGGTGACCGCTCCACACCATGATGGTCACTGAAATGGTAAAATATCTGCTACTCAAACAAATGGTAAAACATCTGCTACTCAAAGCCATAACCGAATATCATGTCTTAAAACTAGTGCCGGAACAGTGGTGGTGGGAAATCGAGGAGTTATTTCTGCCGCACCTTGTACGTATATCTCCCGGTATACAAAAAATTAAAAATAGTAAAAGACTGAGGCACTAATAGAAATAATGAAAATAAGTGAGAATGTTATATATGCTCGTATTACACTTTGATTTTTAATGCATATTTAGCAATTTTCCTTCCTATAATGCCCATTATGACTTAATTAACTTATCGTTAATGATTTATTCTTCTGCAGCATCTGATGCTTTCACCATTTTGCTTTGATCTCTAGCTTTTTAATAAAAAGACTATTTTCTACTTTTTATTACGTTTACTGCATCATTTTTAAACTTACTTTCATAAAAAGTATTCTATTTTGTCCATAATGTAATTCTTCACTCTTTATTAGATTATTATGGAATGTTTTAATGAATGTCATGTGGATTCAAAACTAAATTAAAATTAATCAATCTCATAAATAACTTCTTAAATATTAAATTATTGAGATCTCATCCGTATCCCAAAAAAGTAAAAAAGTTCTCATTTCTAGCAAATCAGGAATTGACTGAAAAATCTATTACAAAATTTCTTTTTATAAAGTTAAAAGAAGTTAAGAGTAACAAAAAGGTATCAATGGGCAAAAAGTTCCTTCATGATCATTGGAAGTAAAAGACACATAGATTTCAATTTGAGCTAATGATTTTTAAAAATTGTTTCTTTTTTACTGCGTTACCTGGTCTTCTATAAGACTTCAAACATTTCATTTTATTAGAAATATTCACTTCATTTTATAAGCATTTTTCTTTCTTCAAAAGCATAAAAAATTGGCCGATCACACTACAGATTACTTAATGACTCCTTCATTCAAATATTCTCTATAATCTAGCCTTTTTCAGAAAAACCATTTTCACTTTTTGTTCACAGTTTACCTCATCATTTAAAAATAATTCTTTCAATAGCTTCATTTACCAGGTATTTATTATTCTATTAAGGCAGTTCCTTAGGGAATTAATAATATGTTTCGTCAAGCTTTTAGGTAAAAACTGTCACATTATCGTAATTTAATATTTGATAAAATCAGTGAACTACCAAAAAGTCAAAGATAATTTATCAAAATTAATTTTAAGGAAAGGAAGAAGCGCAAGATAATTTTTGTATGAGGATCCCCTTCATTGTATGCTCTAAGAGTATGTTCTGCTTTTGCATAAGAGTCGAAATTAATCCAATTTTCTTTACCAACAAAAATTAACTTTTTTACAGACAACATTTTTGGAAAAAAAGTGACTGCATATTTTAATTTAAATTATGAGAAATACTCAAATTTAAAAAATATCTTGCTTTGTATTTACTGAATATTTATTCGACAATTTTTATATTTTTTAATAGTTAGTGAGGAATAAATAAATTAATTAGATGTAAATATACTTCGTGTAATTTTTGTTATTTTATTTTAACAATTTCCTTTAGAGTTTTTCTTTTCGTTTAAGAATTTAAAAAATAATTTTTTGATGTAATATTTTTGGCAGTTACAGGGGGGAAACTTCAAAATATCACTCTTTTGATTAAAATTCTAATTAAAACTAAACAAAATCTCTATGAGCTTCGCATCCCAACTCCCAAGTATGTTTCGGACAAAGTTGGCAGTTCTATGTCCGATGGTCTGCCCTGTAGAGAGTAGTATTTTGTGCGTAACTATTTTTACATCACGCAGTTTGTCTAGAATGTCTAGAGAAGAACGCTAAATCTGGTTATTTTTCGTTCTAGAAATACATGCTGATTAATTTTTGCATTTTATTTTGCTAAACTAAATGAAGATGATAACAGATATTTAATTTCAGCTAAATGTGTAAATAAGTATCGTTTTAGTTAAGCGGAATTTAAAACATAAAATTATTTTCAAATAGCTCGAAAAGCTTCAAGCACTTTTTACTTTCTCGTATACGAAGTATACAAAGAGAAAGTATCGTAATCGTCAAAAAATTCGAACTCGAGATTTTGACGAATCTCCACGTTTTAGACCTCCCCGAGTCCGAAAAACACAATTTTGGAATTATGTCTGTCTGTGTGTGTGTCTGTATGTGTGTCTGTGTGTGTGTCTGTGTGTGTGTCTGTGAACACGATAACTCGCAAACTATTAGAGCTACGGGGATAAAATATGGTATGTGGTCTTTAAACATAATTTGTAGGTTTCTATCAAATTTTGGACAAAATCCGTCAAAGGGAAGTCTGTCTGTCTGTATGTTCGAGGTCATGCGAACGCTATAACTCAAAAACTTGAAAAGCCAGATGGATAAAATTTTATACACAGTTTTATCGTCATGAATGTAGGTCCGTATAAAATTTTGGGCCAAATCCGTCAAAGGGTTGACTGTTTTTCGGTCTGTATAATCGCATACTTGTTCAGTTTTGAAACCAACTCCCTGCGCATGCCTACTGGTGGCAATGCCTGTGCAAGGAAGGGACGCTCCGAAACTTGGCAGTTTGCCAAAAACCAATTCTGGAGTGATTTTGTAAGGAAGCAAACATTTAGGGAGTCTCGCCAGGTCCTGTTGCGCAAAAGAATGAGCAGAGGATTTGAATTTGTTTTGATCCTTCAAACCACGCGTGGTTCCAACTTTGGTTTACTTGCGACGGAAGTTTATTTGACGTCTTTTATTATTCTAGTTTTCTCTACATGTGTTAGGAGTATACGAGAAAGTTTAGGGGAGACCACTCCCGCTGGTTGGACGTAAGATTTAAAGTTACAAACAGCTTTTATTTCTCAGAAAAAATCCTTCATTCATAGCTTCTCTATTTAATTAATACGTTTCTACTTATAGGAACTACGTAAAAGAATTTTCTTTCAAATTAATTTTACCTGATAAAAGAAATAACAATTCAATTACTACCTAATAAATCGCCCACTTAAAAGAAATCCTGAAAATATCCTTAAGAATAGAACTAAAATATTTATACAGTGAAGAATTTAAAATGTTTCTTGTTTTAATTTAAATAGAACAATCCCTGTTTTACTCAAGGATGAACTATTACCAAAAAAAAAAAATAGAAAACGGATATTTTATATTTCGTTATTCATACTTAACATGTATTTCTCCATGGAATATCCAAATTTACATCGACATTTCAACAAAGGTTGTCTTAATTTTATAGGTGTAGTGCAGCTGAAGCGTAGTTGCGGCACTGTCACTTCAAGATTACTTGATTAAGCCTGGCAATTCCAAACTACCCCTCAAATGCCGAAATTATAAATTCGAATATTATTCAGCATCAGAGACGCTAACTGTAATTATCATCTAAACCAGTTGAATTTCAGCAATAAATGGTTAGCACAAATTAAAAATTATAAATAAATTTTACTTTATTAGAAAAACTGGTAAACATATATTTTTGTACTAACAGTTGTATGAAGTGATAATTTAAAGCGAAAAATTATGCAAAATTGTTTCCGTACTACAAAAAGAAATTGCTGACATCTAAATTTAATTAAAATATCCGATATCTTACTGCTATTTTTGTGTGAATCGCCAAAATCTTCAAAATACAGGTAAAAATTTAAAAAATTCTAAGAACCAAAATATTCTTTCGGCTGATATGCTATTTCAATGCGTAATTCCGATAGATGGCTCTGTCACGTGCCAAAGAACACTACATAGACTGTAAATAAATGACGCCATATGAGCGCATTAAAGTAAGATATTGATGGTAAAATAGATCATGAAAGATAATTTTGTGTATTTATCAAGAAAATGTGCATATTTGCTGAGTTGCAGTCTTAGTATTTGAAAAATATTAACTATTTTGGACAAATAAAGAAATAATTAATATTCAGTTTTAAAAAGCAGTGTTTGAAAAGTTTATTACAACAAATTCATAATAAAGTTATGCATACTACGAAACATTTTATATGAGAAAAAAACCCTCAAATTTATTTGAAAAAACTGTTGGATAAAGAAAACGAATAAAAAAAATCTAGCCAAGCAGACGTTGTCATGGATCATCAGAATTGGCGTACTTATTTTGATTTGTTAAAAAATTCTGTGGTTAGTCCTTCTTATGTCTTTCCCTTCTCTTTCGGGCACAAGAAGCTTTTTTTGACAAAAATTAAAGTTCTTACAGAAAAAGATACAATTTTTTGAATTCATGTCTACAAGGGACTCTTGATGACGTCTGCTTGGCTGGATTCTTTTATCCTTTTTCCAACATTTTTTTTTTGAAATAAAGTTTCTTTGATTTTCTTCTCATATATAATATTTTATCTACTTTGATTTCTCAGTTGCAGAGAATTTTGCGCGCTACACAAACAATGTAATATTTTTGTCTTTTATAGTCTACTGCGTTTTACGGCTTTTTTTGCTTTCAGTTGCTTGTTTGCATCTTTATATTTTGTATGCTACGAAAATAATACACAAACATGAAAAGTCTGATTTGGAGTTCTATTGTCTAAAGAAAACAATTTTACCATAACGTTAACAATGTCAAATGCAAGTGAACGACAGATTTGACAAAACAATAAAATTAGTTCAAATTGAATGCAACAATAAAATTCAAAGTAACAAATTGAGAATAAGATTAATTTTGAAAAAATTATTAAAAGAACAGAAATAATTACTCGTAAATAAAATTAGTATCTCTGAAAATGGTATTTTTTTTATTTAATTTCGAAGTGGTTCAAAAAAGGTATTTTTCGATAATATGCATCAAAATTATTAATGAAAAAATGTTAAATTTCAACTAATTTTTCAATCGTACAAATTCTAAATAATATTTTGAAATCCCTTTCTTAGTGAACTTAAACTTTCTTAGTGTAAACTTAGACCTTGTTTATTTGGTCCGTTGCTAGCACTTGAGTTTTGAGGATTCACGGATGATACTGATTCTTACATTTTTTGTTTGGATTTTGCGAAAGATTATTTAAGGGTGTAGTCAATAGAAAAAAATTTTCCGCTCACTACGGCAAAATTTGGAACAGATTTACAGTCCCATGTTATCATGAAAATGCATGGAATTTCCTCATGTCATTATTGAAATGCTTAAGCACGAAACTGTTTTTTTATTTTTCTAAATAGCATCTTGAGATATAAAATATCACACTCGATGACGAATCTTTGCATCTCGAAAATCATCTCCAGGGCCAAATTTAATATTCTTTTCTGAAGAATTCAATAACGTTATTAAAAAAATTATAATGACTTTTTGATTTCCTGCTAATTACTCGGTTAACAGATATCTCGTTTTTTAGAAGCCCAATTAATCGGAGTTATGCCGTCATTTTTTACGTGAAATAAATAAGAGAACTGTAAAAATATTCTTAAAACATCGCAATTTTCTCAATCAGGTTAGAGCTTTCCGACGCTTCTTAATTTGCGAGGAGAAATATGTTCATTCTTCGTGCATTAAAAAAAGCGTAGACTTTCCAATCCCAAAAGTAAAAATATTTTAAATTAAAATGTAGAAGATTCGAGTTTGTTGTCTGCAATATCGTATCATGCTGATGTTGCAGCTTGATTCATCTAGATTGACCCGGTGCATCATGTGCTTAACGATTTTTACATCACGCAACTTGGAGAAAGAATGCCTGGCTTGAAACGTTATTATGTTTATAAAAGCAAACATGCTGCTGATTAAGGAATCTCAGAATGACGTCTAGGTTTTAGATTTGCACGAGAATGCGGCCCTAGTTTGCGAAATTTGGTGTAAAATAATGTGCCCCCTCATGCGAAAAGACAATTCGATTCCAAGCGTAAAGTTGTGAAGGTTAAGATTCGCACATTAGCCAGCATCAAAGAAGCAATCTGCATTTCACTTAGCGTTGTTTCAATATTTATAAGAGCATAGTCAAAAGCAATTGAAGAGTATATATAAACGTTTCTGGAGTAGAAAAGTGGTAAATTAATGATATTGTACTGACAATTATATAAAGTGATCGTTAAAAGCGTAGAATTAAGCCCAACTGTTTTAGTATCAAAATAATGCATTGCTAACATCTAAATTTAAAAAGAAATATTGATACTTTACCTTGATTCACATGTTCACATGGATTGAGCCGTTGCATTCTGTGCGAATTGATTTTTACATCACGCAACTTGCAGAAAAGTGCGAACTTAAAAGCATTATTATGCTTAAAATAAAAGCAAGAACGTTTCTAGGTAAGGAATCCTGAATGAGACGTCGAAATTTGGTTTTACTAGAGAAGGCGGGAATTAAATTTGCAAAGTTCCTCGGTTCACTCTATTAGAGAAAGAGGCCCTTGTTTACGAAATTTTGTGTCCCTTGATTAGAACAGAAAATTCCTATTTATGCATAAAGTAGCGGAGGTTTAAGCAAATATTACAGGGACAGCTATTGTGGTTTGTTATCGTGAGCGCGAGCGCAATGCCACTGATCAAGAAAGTTTGAAGCATGTGACCGGTCAGAGAGAATGACGGAAATCGTGGGCTGTATTCAACTGGCTTGAAAATTCACACGATAGTTATGGAAAATCGTCAGCAGCGAAAATTTAAACCAATCGTCTCACTTTGACGATAACGTAGTTCGCCAGCGAATACAGTCTACGATTTCTGACATCTTTTCTTACCGATCACGTACTACAAACTTTTTTGGTGAGTGGTATTACTCTCATGTTCACGATAGCTGTCTGTACGATATATGCTTTAAGATTTGGGCATTAAACAGCATCAAAGACGCTACTGTAATATACGTATAATGATTATTATCGTATTGGGTAGAACTTCTGTTCGAAATTTAGAATTAAGATTTTTTAAACCATTATAGAAAAAAAAGAGTGTTAAAAAATATTTACTGCACTGACAATTTTGTTACAAGTTCATTCAAAACATAGAAATACGCAATTTTTTTTAGCCCCAAAATAACGAAACGCTAACGTCAGTTTTTTTAAAAAACATAGTAATTAAATTTAATGATTTAAGAAAAGCCTAAATTTTCTGTAAATCCATCGCCTACGGGCACTCCGTTACCCTAGAGCTACTATTCCTCCCTCCATTTACAAACCAGGAATTACCAAAGAAGTTTTATGGTTTTTGACAGAGAGCCTCACTCCCCCTCCCCCACGTATCTACAAAGGTCGCATTTCAGTTTTATGGCCGAACAATGAGCCGTGAATGTTCAGTTTCAGAGAAAGTTGCCGTAGTTTATGAAATCTTGCCGTTGAACTCGATACACCCTGTTTGACAATTTTAGTTAACATGTCAATAGTGAATATCTAACATTCATTAATTAGCCAGCCTCAGAAATGCCAGCTGTAACTAATAAAATCAGTGTAATGTTTACGTAGGGTGAAATTTCCATAGCTTTTAAACATATATATATAAAGATATTTGGAATAAAAAAGTGGTAAATAAAAATATTTTTGCATTGGCAATTTTTATTACTGATAGCTCAAAGTGTAGAAATAAGCAAGCTTATTTCAGTACCAACGTAATGTATTTCTGAAGTCTAAAATTTTGTTAGAAGTCCTATAACTTACTGGAATTTCTGGATAAATCTCAAAAATCTTTAAAAGTTTGCGTGCATGTGAATACAATAATTGAAAGACGGAGCATTATTGTTTAATGAAATTTCGTATGTGTTTCTTCACCGGAATTTTAGATCCGTAATAAATTGTATATTACTAAAAGCAAGTGAATGAAAAATTTTATGATACAATAAAAATTGTTAAAATTTCATTGCAACAGTATAAAGCTAAGTTACAAATTGTGTTTAAAATTAATTTTTAAAATTTCTTTTAAATTAAAGAACAATTACACGGAAATAAAAGTCGTATCCCTAAAAGTTTATTTTTTAAATTTAAAAAATGTGGGTACAAAAATGGGTTTTGTGCTATAATAATCTCCAAAATTTTTTTAAAGAAAGTTAAAGTTCAGTTCATTTTTGATTAAATAAGAATCTTAATAATATTTTAAAAATACTTTCTCAGTGATTACCAGCACCTAAGAAATAACTACGCAAAAAATTTGTATCTCTAGGTCCATTGGAACTTCACATTCGGCGCCTAACGATCCGTGCAGAGCGCTGTTAACAGATAATAACTAGTCTTCAAACAATGGTAATTTGCGAAGAAAACTAAAGTTTGGTTCATTATGTTTAACAATTTAATTTTGTAGCAATTCCGCCATCTGCTTGTCAGATAAGTCATAGAAGCTTCGGCTTTAACTTTCTGATGTGTCAAATACAGTACAACTTAAAACACAGATCTCATTCGGAACTCAGTATCCTCGGAAAATCGAAAACTTGGTTTAAAGAGACATTATTTTAATTATAACTTCTTTTCTTTTTAGAAGATTTTCAAAAATTGTTATTTCAAAATATAAAAATAATTCCGCAAGTATTACCAAGCTTTGACATTTTAACAAACTGATTTCTTAGTGATGAAATTTCTGTCATGCATTTTTCTGAAAAATTAATTACTTTTAATTAGACAATTCGCTAATATTATTGATTTTCCCTGGTCTCGTTGCCTTTTCCCAATGATTCTTTAAAGCTGTTGTCAAAAGAATATTTACCTCTGCTCAATAATGCGAAAGTTTCCAACACATTTCACAGTGCTATTCTTTTCATAAAAACGCGTGGAATTCCTCACAACACTTATTGAAGTGATTATTAAAAATTGAACTGTGTTTTTATTTTCATTTTTTCCTAAATATGATCTTGAGTTATAAAAGATCAAAAACCGATAACAATCTTTAGCCGACTTTGATACTCTTTTTTCAAAAATACGTTGACTTTGTTGAAAAAAATTAAAAACAGAGTTCGTTTTTCTGGGCTATAAAGACCCGGAACGTCGAGGTTCTGCTGTATTAGAAAGTTTTATAATCCTTAAAAAAAATCAACCTGGAGTTTTTGACGAATCGCCACTTTATAAGAACCTCACTGAGGCCAAAAGAGTCATTTTTAGAATTATATCTGTGAACACACTAATTAACGAAAAATATGTTAGAGGGATGAAATTTGGTATGTTGCCTTCATGCAAAATTTACAGATTTGAGTCAAATTTTGGACGAAATCCGAAAATCCGTCTGATAAAGATGTTTACTGAAAAATGGAATAGTCTAAATGGATGAAATTTAGCATATGGTTTTATTAGCAGAATTCTAGATATGTATTGAATAGGAGACCTAATACACCCAACTGTTGAGTCTGTTTCCGTTAGTATTAGACATCTATAAAAACGCAAGAGGTTAGGAAGATATATAGTTAGGAAATAATTTAACCCAAAATTGTAGATCCATTGAAGGTTCGATTGTTTGACTGTCCGTGTGTATGCGAAATCAGGAAAGATACGAGGAAGATAAATAAAATTCGGTATGTATGTTTACCCCAAGTTTGTAGTTATGTATCAAATTTCGGCCCAGGATGGTTGACGGGATGGTACTGAAATTCATGCTAGATAATCATCAAGACACGTCGAAGCTAAGTCCAAAAAGCTTTTACTGTGTAAGTGGATGAGAAAGATTTGAGGAGAATACTCTTACTGATATCTCTATTAAACAAAATTATTTAACACTTTTATTTAACTTGGCTTGTTTCATATTTCCTAAGATTGGAATTTTGTAATAAATATTTCACTTCCATCTTCTCCAAATCCAATTATATAAAAGTCCTACTCTCAAATAAAGACAAATTATTTCCTTGACATTTCAGAAAAAATAGGAAACACACGAAAATATTTACAGACTGCTGACCAAGAAACATATCATTTTCAAGGAAATTTTTAAGCATAACAGACGATAGGTCCGAAAAAAAAATGTTCCTGATTACTGCATAAATAAAGCGCAGATGCTTTAATAATTTGCTCAGGAGACATTTATGTTTAAGTTAAAAAGTAATTGCAGTACTAAGTTTGCAGTTTTGGTTGGTGGGATCATAATATTTCGAATAATTAGAGAGGGAACTGACTTTCTTTCAAATTATGTTCTTTAAGGTTACACTATTTTAGAATTTTCTTCCATGTAAGTACCAATTTTTAACACAATGAATACGAAACTTTCTAATGAAAATGTACTAATTCTTAACTTCCCTTTACATGATTAAACATTTTTTAAATTTTGTCTGTCATCTTAAAAATCGATAGTTTGTCTTATATTTATCCATACAAAAGAGTAACATAAAATAACCTGTCTTAATACGACGGTATTTCGTTTAACACATAGTTAAGAAAATACAGAGGAGTGAAAAAATTGGCTCCCTTTGACACATTTTCTTCAAAGGGTAATACAGATGCAATAAATTCTCCTTCATACGGGCCTAAATCAACCAAGGTGTCTATAAACATAACCGGTGGCAGAAAATCGTTGTATGTATAAAAGATGGCTTGGCAAAATTGTGAACATATTTACCAAAACTGTACGTAAGAAGTTTGATAACTAATAAAAGAGTATGTTAAAATATTAATATGGAGTCGTTCTTCCGGATTTATTTTTACAATTTCAAATAAACTATTTATGAAAACCTTGTAAAAAAATAAGTCTTGATTTAAAATTTAGTCTCTATTAACTAAGTTCTCGTGTACCCGAGGTAATTTCGTTCCCAATCAGCTTGGATAATCGGGATTCTACAGTTAAACAATTCTGGAATCGAAATCTCAAAGAAACTTCCCTGTTTTCTTGTGTTATATTGTTCAAATGCAGCATTTATATCTTATTTTGATAAGCTAAATGAAAACAGTAACAACTATAGTTAATGTTAGCTAAATGTGCAAACGAGCACCCATGGTCTTAAATGAAATTTAAAAGTAAAAAATTTAAATCTTTAAAATTTAGTGAAATTTTAAAGATTTGTTTCAACTGACAACAAAAATACTAAAACACTTTTTGAACATGAGATCTAAAAATATGAGCATGTATTATGATTGAATCAATATCCTTCATTTTTTTATTCTTTTTTGGACGGGGGAGGGCTAATCCATATTAGCACTTATTAAAAATAAATAAGATTTCCTTTTACATCTGATGAAACGTTTCACAAAGAAAAAAATATCAAAAATAGCCTAAAGAATTAAAATTAATAATTTTACATTTTGGTTTTTAAAATGGTTCTTGTTTTAGATTTTAAAAAATAATACCGCTTTTTCCCAAGGGATGATTTATTATCAAAAATTATTAAATTAATTAAATTATTTTAAATTAGAGAAACGGATTTCTTCTATTTCGCTATACATATTTAACGAGGATTTTCTTGAGGAATACTTAAATTTATATGAAAATGCCAATAAAAACTGTCTCATAATATCAGGAGAAATACATTTATTTTTAGTAACTTAAGAATGACTTATATTTTCCACGACCAATTTTCAGAAGAATGTTTTCAAAAAGAAAGCATACAAGAGTTTCAAATCAAGGTTTTAGCCAGTGCATTCTATGCGTAAAGAATTTTAAATTACTCATCTCGCAGGGAGGTTGCCACGCAAAAGACATTATCAATTAAAAAAGTGCCAAAATTCTGCCGGTTAAAAAATCTTAAAATGATGTCAATCTTCGGTTGCTCTCGAGAAGGCGGGACTTATTTTTAACTTTCCCAGTTATCTGTCAAGCTGGCCATTTACAATCAATTCACACCGCGCAAATGGCGTGGGAGCACACCGCAGCATTCCAGTTTTCAGCCAATCTATTTGAATAGGTGATTCTCGGGCCGGACCGTAAATCCATTGTCTACGGGCACTCCGATACCCTGGAGCAACTGTTCCGCCCACCGCTTACAAACCAGGAATACCAAAGTAGTTTTATGGATTTTGACAGAGGACCTCACTCACCGTCCCCACGTATCTACAAAGGTCGCATTTCAGTTTTATGGCCGAACAATGAGCCGTGAATGTTCAGTTTCAGAGAAAGTTGCCCTAGTTTATGAAATCTTGCCGTTGAACTCGTTACAACCTTCTTGACAATTTTAATTAAAATATCAGTAGTGAATATCTAACATTCATTAAATAGCCAGCCTCAGAAATGCTAGCTGTAACTAACAAAGTCAGTGTATTGTTTACGTAGAGATAAAATTACTGTCGCTTTTAAACATATATATAAAGATATTTGGAATAAAAAGAGCGGTAAATAAAAATATTGTTGTATTGGCAATTTTTATTACTGATCGTTCAAAGTGTAGAATTAAGCAAGCTTATTTCACTACCACTGTAACGTATTTCTGAAGTCTAAAATTTTGTTAGAAGTCCTATAACTTACTAGAATTTCTGGATAAATCTCAAAAATCTTTAAAAAGCTTTTAATATTTTCATAAGTTCTAAGAATCAAAATATTCTTTTGGTCGATATGGAATTTCGTTACGTTAATGCGATAGATGGCGCTGTAAGAGTTAGGAGATGGTGCTTCATAGATTGCAGACAAATGAAACCGTATTCGCACATTAGGTACGATTTTTTCGCTAAAATAGCTTCTGAAAGTTGTTTTTCTGCATTTATTAAGAAAATATGCGTTTGTGAACAGTTGTAGTGCTAGTTCCTCAAAAATATTAATTAGGGACAAATAATGAAATCATTCAAATCCAATTTTTAAAAAAAGATGTTGCAACTAGCTGCATAAAATAAGCCTAAGGGTCACATTGATTGATTGTTCTCCAT